>JAGKTI010026431.1:0-13599 GCA_018397915.1 Birgus latro | reverse complement strand
AGTGAGGTGGAGGCATGACTGAGGATGAGATGGAAGGATGGGGTGGAGAGACACTATATGAATGAGGGAGTTTGAGTTAGAGAAAGAGACGGCTGATGGCAGGAGACAAATTGACATGGGGGCAATTTATTTGTTACCACCTCTTCCAGGATTAAGGGGGTGTTGGCACTCGTTGGATGGTACAACCAAATTAGTTTTACAGACACAGAAAAGTTATCATCATTTCCCTTTCTATTAACTTATTATTCTCTGTAATATCACTTCCTTCCATTCGATAATGCCATAATTAACTAGGAATCATGTGCAAATTTTCATTTAAGTTCTAAATATTATATGGCTGAAAAGAACTTACCAAATATCTTTTACTTAGTCTCCATGAAAACAGTGGCCTTTTGTAACACTTTCTGGGAATAAATTTTTTGGGTATGCCTCCCATGATAAGGACAATGAATTTTTACTTTAAAACCTCAGTTACAAATCAAATTTCTGAGGAAAAATATTAAACAAAAAATATAGACTCAAAAATTTGTTTCATTTGGACTCCCTGCCTTTTTTGCCTCAGAAATATCTTTCAGACAAAAAAAAAAAAAAGTGAAAATTGGTTAAAAAATGGGTGCGATATAACCAATTGAAACCTCCCCAAAAAAGACACTGTACAGGAGAGCCAAATTTAAATCCCCTGCACCCATGGACAGCCATTTAACAGGTTAAAAGTCCCTAGTGCTGTATGAAGGATTGTAGATAGCCATAAATCTTTGTGTGCTGCCACCACCACAACCATATTTTTAAAACATTTAGCTGGTTTTCGACCATGAGCCAGAAATTCACCTATATTGAGGCCAGCACCCCCTTAAAACATCCATTGAGAGTGAGAGACTGACGAGGAGAGTGTATGTGAGTGAGAGGAGGGGAGAGGGAGGGGGAGGCCAAGGATGAGATGGAGGGGTGGAGTGGAGAGGTACTGTATATGAGAGAGGGGGGTGTGAGCTGGAAGCAGGGCAATGAAATGGTGGGAGACAGGGCGACATGGAGACAATTTGTTTTTGGCCACCCCTTATGGGATTAGGGCGTCTGGCAATAGATAGATAGACAGTTAGGTAGACAAATAGGTAGGCAGATAGATTGGACAAGCTTAAGTTTCCCTTTTACTCTAGTCCACCATCCTCCTCTTGAGGGATAGGGAAGAAGTTGGGGGATCTGTGTACCCTGTTATAATCAGTTACCCTGTTATAATCAGTTTCAAGACATGAAGGAGGCCTTCTCCAAAATCATTATAAGGCCAGAACAACAGTCATACAATAAATAAAAAGCATAGACAAATAATCATAAATAAAAAAAAGAACATAATTATAAATACAAAAAAGGACAAATAATCATAAGTAGAGAACAGACAGTCATAAAAGAATTAGAGAACAATAAATAACCATGAAAAAGCAGGGACATAATACTGTTGCTTGTGTACAAGTACTTATGAACTTAATTGGGAGTGGCTTGGCCCATAATTCAGAAAGTTAGAGCATGAAATTTGCCACTACTGTTTTACTCTTGACAGAAATAATCAATGGTGAAAAAGTGAACTCTGGTAGCAATTGAAGCACAGTACCATTTTTTTTTTTTTTTTTTTTTTTTAGGTATTCTGTACAGTACAATTAGTACAATGTTTGGTAGATAAAATGCACCAGCTGTAACTCAGCAAGCTTCCTAAAAAGCATGTACAGAATGTTTGTGACTTGGGTTGCAACTATATAGGCAATGTTAAAAACTTTGTGAATAAACAGCACGTGTGTTTGTGTGGTGGAGTTTGTGGGTGATTGTGACAGCTGTTTGTATTATAATTCTTTTATCTTAAATTGGCCTAAATACCAGTGTTTGCCTTGTAGCTTAGTCTCTGTAGCTCATTGGCAGAAAAAGAGAATGCTTTGGCTCAACCTCTTATCCATAGTACTTCTTCATGACTATGATCATGCAGGCAGCCTTCCTAAGTTCAAACTTCTAAGCATGAAATATGTCCAGTGTTCAAGTGCATTAAACTAGCTGCCCAAACATGGCTGTTTATGAATTGCACCATTTGTTTAATTGGTGCTCAGACAACATATAGCAATCCACATGCAGTCCCTAAATTAATTGCGGGCTGACAGTGCATGTGTTTCTCTTAGACTACACTGATTTGAAGTTTTAATTCTTGACAGTGGCTGCCAAAATGCAACCTACTGGTAGTTTTGAATGTGGTGTTCCAAAAATAGAAATATGTGAAACTTACTGTTTGTACAAACAGTTGAAAGTCTACATTTTTACATAAGTTAGACAAGGCTGTGCAACCTGTTCTCAAGAATCCATTTTGGTGTTGTAGGTATAATATGTTATAACAAAGTAATGAAAAGCTTTTTTAGTTTATAGTGAATCAGATTAGGGAATTGTCTAATGAAAGTCATTGCAGAGTGTTAAGTCAGCTGATTACTGTATGTCCCCAGGTTTTAAGTATTGTAAGACAAGTAAAATCATTTTACTGCTATGATAAAGCATCCTTGCCATTTTCAGTCACCTTAATGTGATTATCCTTATTCAGGAAAATGGAAACAAGAAATTTTGGTTGAAAGGAGACTTAAGTTTCAGAGTGAATGGAAGGGCTAATTGCATTTCATTCGTTCGTTTCATCCGTTTATAAAGGCTCCAACATAATTGCATGCGTCAGCCTTAGTCACCAAGTGGCGGCTGTCCATGCTGCTTGATGGATTGAGAAAAAAATGCATTATTTGAATCCATCCTAGAGTACACCCTCTAAAGTTCTCAGTTATTTCTAAAATTTAAACACATCTTCAACCCAAGGAGTTTGAACTTCGTAAGGTTGACTGTCTTGTAGTCTTATTCTGTTATTACAACTCTGTTTGCAGCATGAAATGATGGCAAATTTAGGCCAATTAAAAATAAAAGTTTAGGTAGTGTAAATGTGTACAATTCAGCTGTACTCTACCTTTTTGTTGGCTTCATAGGGCTGCAGTTCAAGCCGTTTTAGGATCCTGATGGGCACAGATCTTAATGTCTTGTTTCCTTATGCTTATATTTGTTTGTTTGCTTGTAAAGACTTCACCATGCATGCGTCGACCTTGGTCACCTGATGGCAACTCTCCACACTGCTTGATTTCTTGCAGCCTTTCTGTTCAGTCACTGATCCCTGGTGTCACCCTGATGTTGTGCCAGTCTAATTTTGGTGTACCTGTCACAGTAGACATAGCACATTGTTGTTAGTTAATTGCTTACAGGACTTTTCACTAGACTCTTTTTCATTCAGTCATTTTTCCTAGTATTGTTTGAAGGAAATTGTATGGTAATTTTCATTTATAGGTCACAGCATTGACTTAACATTGGTTTTTGTTCTTTTTCAGTATATTTCCCTTAGGTGAATGGTGATTAAGACAGTGCTGCTGCTCTACACCCTTTTTGTAACTTTTCTTTATGTGACTAGCAACTAGTGTTAATATCTTGCACAGGAACAGCTCATTGCCAGAACAAGAGTACAGTATTTTACTATAGGTTTGTTCTCATTCCATAACACTTCCAGTAGTCACTAGCACCATTGGTTACAGGTTGTGCCAGATTAAGAGTGCATGTTATTATAGGTTAGATCTCATTCCATAACACTGCAAGTAGTCACCAGCACCTTATGTTACAAAGCACCATATGGTGCAGGTCATTGGCAGAATAAGTCATTTTTTCATTACTTTCACCATACCTTAGAGTCAATTTGTTGTCACAGCTTACCTTTCAAGATGGAGAGATGGCAGTTTTAGGCATAGTTAAAGAGCAGAGCATAGGCAAAGCCTTTCCATGCACCAGCACTTCATTCTGTGAGAGCCAATGCCCAAATGATTTGCCTGACTCATTACAGACTCAGGTTTGAAGCTTCACTCATTCCTAGTTCCATGTCAGTGAAGCATAATCCCTATATAAAATAACCACTCTGAACAGGGATTCATTTTACTTGAAGCTTCAGATCAGTTTCATCAGTCAGTATCTCTGTTCTTTATACCTATCACCATATTTAGGTGGGAATAAAGGTCAAAATAATGATAATGATGATATTTATCCTGCTTCTTTATCCCCACTTTCCTTGATTTAGGTGCAGTTATACGTATTTTCCCTCAGTGGATGTATTCCTCCCCCATTTATCCATTTTCCCTCACACTTCTGTATCCCCCCCTCCAGTGGTCTTTTGTCCCCCAGTGGGCCTGCTTTCTCTAATGGACCTATTTCCCCCAAGAACCCATTTTTCCTCGGCCCTATTTCACCTTGTGCCTTCTTTCCCTATGGACCTGTTTTCACCCAATGACCTATTTTATTTTCACCCAGGGACCTATTTGTATCTGTGGACCTATTTTATTCCCTCCCATGGACCAATTTTATTTCCTCCCATGGAGCTATTTTTACCCATGGACCTATTTTTTTCCTCGTGGACCTGTTTTTTTACCCATGGACCTATTTTATTTCATCATGGACGTTTTTACCCATGGACCTATTTCTTTCCACTCATGGACTTGTCACTTATGGACCTATTTTCTCCCATGGACTGGTTTTGTTTCCACTCATAGACTATTTTATTTCCTCTCATGGACTTCCTCATGGATCTATTTTCTCCCATGGACCTATTTTATTTCCACTCATGGACTTACTTACTCATGGACCTATTTTATTTTCACTCATGAATTCAGTGTCACTCATGGACCTATTTCCACTCATGGACTTTCACTCATGGACCTATTTTATTTCTTCTCATGGACTTAGTCTTAGTCACTCATGGACCTGTTTTGTCATCTGTGGACCTATTTTATTTCATGGATTTATTGTCATCCATGGACCTATTTTATTTTCACTCATGGATTTATTGTCACTCATGGACCAGTTTTATTTTCAGTCATGGATTTATTGCCACTCATGGACCTATTTTATTTCCTCTCATGGATCTGTTTTTACCCATGGACTTATTTTATTCAGTCATGGATTTATTGTCACCTGTGGACCTTTTTTTCACCAATGCATGTATTCCCTTCTTGCACTTTCCTTTAGACCTGTTCTCCCCACTGTGAAGCAACTGTATCTTTTGTGGACCTATATCCTTCCTTGGATCTATTTTTGACATTGGACCAGTGTTCTCACATGGGTCCCTTTCCCTTCAAGAACCTGTTCCTCCTTGGATCTCTCTCTCTCACCACACACACACACAGCTGTAGTATTGTGTACAGTGACAGTATTCTAGATAGAGCAGTAGCAGTTTTATATATACAAACGTCCGACATCTATTTCCTTGCCTCATGAAGAGAGAAAGGTGGACTGGAAGAGGAAGATAGCTTAAGCCTGCAGTCCACTAGGTTCACACTTCATATGAGCCTTGGGTTGTAACTGCTATTACTATACTACCCTCAGCATACATACCTGTGACCCTCTTCAGTCAGTCACCCTCCCCCTTCCTTTCAAGATATCCAAACATACCAGTTTACATCTCATCCCTCATGGTACTTCTGCCAGTTCTCTCACAGCACACTTTTCTCAGATCTGTTAGACCTTGAGACCCAACAGTTCTTCATATGCCTTTACTTGGCAAGGGATTTTCCTCTTTCAGCATATTTCCCTTAGCTCATGGCAGTGGAGCCTCCCTTTTGTATCAGTACCACCACATGAAGGCATCCCCCACCAGCACTGGTTTACACTTCCCAGACCAACACAGCTGATAGGTGGAGGGGTTGGTTGTGTAGGAACTTATAAGTATTTTTGAATGATGGTATAGGGTGTTGAAAATGGTTGACATTTCATAGGTAATACTGAAAGTTCTTATGTTTATTTGTTTATTTATTTTCTTTACAATGATTTACAGAAAAAATGGATGTTAAAGCTCCTTTGGTGCATATAAATGCTGATTTGGCAGTGTCACCAAGTTTTCAGATCTAGATGTTTGAAAAAGGTGTGAAATATTGATACATATTGGTGACATCATTTTGAGGCCCAAGGTTCATATGTAAGATAGAAGCAGTGGACTGGAGGCTGAAATTGCCCTTCTGCAGTCCACAACACTCATTTATGAGATAGGGAAGTGGTTGAGGCATGTTAGTATAACCAGGCAGTAATAGTAGTTGTTCCCTAGGTAGTCTAGCCGAACAGCCCCGAGTCCCTAAGGAAAGCCACAGCCAAGACCGGGCTTTCCCACAGAGCTCTCAAGGAGTGTATGTTGTGTTGTTGGTGTAGGTGATTGTGTGCAATGCAGTCTTCCATGATGTGCTGGTTACATCCTGGACAGGCATCAGCAACAGAGTCATCCAGCCTCTTCTGATAACTTAAGAGGGCTGGATGATGTCCACATCTCAGCCTGGCCAGGTGGTCCCTGTCCTCACGAGGGAGATAGGATTCAGAAGGATGGATATCAGGGGGCCGTGCATGCAGCTGTGTGTTGTCTTTAAGTGACTGAATGGAACGGCGAGTGATTTGAGTATCGATATATTCTGGAACCTGATCTGAGGCTGGTGGGGGGGGTAGAGATGACAGTATTTGTGTATGATATCGTGTACTGGGTGTTGTTTTGATATTCCTTGGTGTGTGCAGATGTGCTGCCATGTAGTGTAGTGGATGTTGTGGGTTTGTGGAGGCTGCAGCGAGAATTTGGGTGCCTCTCATGTCTAGATGATCCTTGACTTTGAGGACTTTGGTTTCTTGGTGTAGGCAGTCTGTAGATGTAGTAGCTGTGCAGCATGTGATTTTTTTTTTTTTTTTTTTGTGTGTCCGACTCTGGGCATAGGCTTTACAGCCTGCTATCAAGGCCCAGCCGTCCTCATACACCTCTACATGTCACCACTTCGGCGCTAACACCCACCGTCCATATTGAATACATGCTAGGGCTGTCTCATACAGGACTGGTGTATTGGTATTAGCGGGGTTATTTTTACAACATGTCGGCGGGTCTTCTGGTAGATCAGTAAAGCCTGATTTTAATTAAATTCAAATCCTTAAACTGTTCCCTGCCTCAGCGAGGATTCGAACCTAGGTCCCACGGGACTGCAAGCCAACTCTCTACCGATCGAGCTACCGCCTCCCATATTATTATGGCCTTGTTTTGTATGGTCTGAAGAGTGTTATGGTGTGTTTTAATGAGGTTAGGAGCCCAAGCAGGGCTTGCATAATTCATCACTGAACATATATACTGTTTGTATACTGTGGTGGTGGGTTCTCTTTTGTGCCCAAATGTTGCATGGGCAGGAGGCTGGGTGCTGGGGTTTTGGATGAGGTACAGGGAATTCATTTTAACCTGGTGTAGTTGGTGTATGGACTTCTTTCAATTTTTTTCCTTCCACTGTTCATCTTTTAAGGCTCTGCAAATGGCTGGGGCCCATAAAGGTTTGCATCTGAGGGGTAGTTGGGGTTTACTGCTCACATTATGCTACTCAGGGAAGCGGGAGGCTGGTCACTTGGCCTTGAATATCGGACTAAGCGGCATATCCCTGGGTCAATATGTTTCTGAGGAGGCAAAAAAAATAAAAAATAAAAAATAAAAGATGGTTAAATAGACAGACAGATAGATAGATAATTGAATGGATAGGTAGATAGATAAATGAATGAATAGATAAATAGATATAGATAGAATTAATATTAGGAAAAGATTAAAACACCTGCCTCAAACAATTCCACACCTGCCATCTTTATTAGTAAATTTTATGGATAAGAAAAATGACAGTTTTCATCTCTCTGACCCACCTCTCCTCACCCCTACCCTCCTTTCACCTGCCCTGTCCCCTCTCATCCCTTTTTCCCATTTCCCTCCCTCCTCTCTTACACCTCCATAGCTCCCCTCATCTCCCTTGCATCCTTCCTTATCCCTCCAAACACCATCCTTTCCCCCATCCCTTCCTTTCTCCCACCTCACCATGTTTCTTCACTCCTACATTCACCCACCCCACACATTCCTCAACCTGCACTCATTCTAACCCCTCCCCCCCCCCTCTAAATGGGTCAAATTCAAGCATTTGGGCATCACCAGAATTATATATTTAATCTCTGTCAGTCTTCCTGTCTTCCTAAGTTTTGATTAAAGGTTAAGAAAGATTAGCCATGCACAGGCTACCCTAATCTAGAGTAACCTAAAGTAAGTTATATTAATTAGGAGTAAGTTTGTCCTCCGTCGACATCAAGAACACAAGCTATTCTGTCAGTACACAAGGAAGGTTGAAATTTATTGAGAAGAGATCAACAGGAGAGTCATCACGAAGCAAAAAATATAAGAAAAGTAGAAAAAATCAAGAAATATTTGAACGTATATATTGTTTGTATACTGTGGTGATGGTTTAGTGTCCAAAATGTTGTATGGGCAAGTGACCTCAAGGCATTGAGTCTAGGTGTTTATTTTTGATGTTTGTGATGTCTTGTTTAACCCCTTAACTGCGGGTCGTCACTTCCGTGACGCTCGGGCGCAATGGATCATACCGTGGGGTGTCACTTTTGTGATTCTGTGTTGTTTTGAATTTGCCCGGACTTTTAGGTGGTGACTTTTATCATCTATCAGCACTGCCAATGTCCAACAATAGTCAGCGCTGCTAATGTCATCAGTACTCCCATCCATTGTTAACAATTTAGCCATTTTCCCCCATTCTAGACTCCCCTCCCTACCTCCCCTCCATTACCTTCTCGTGTCGTCTGCTCAGCCGCTCTGCGCTATGCAAATCTTCCCCGGATTTTTCCACTGATTTTATCCATTGAAATGAGCCCTATGCCCTATTCTTATACAAAATAATATATATACTGTATATAAAAAATAAGGTAATTGATAGTGCCACGCACCTGGAATTGGGTAATTATCACTTAGCTACATCCAACCTGCACTTGTTCGCTAATTTCCCCAGCTTTTTTCCCCTTGAAATATGCAGTATGAGTTATTCTCATAATTTAACTGTATATAAGAAAGGAAGGGAGAAGCCTGAGTGATATTTATATTCACCTGGAACTTCCTAATTTATTATATATTGTCTAGATTTCCTATGACTTATTTCTTAGCATATACATTAGCAGCTGACATTTTCAACTCTTGGCTACTGAGATACCTACTGTACATTCAGTTCGCTGTCGTCCTTCAAGGTGGAATGACATCGTAGTCGCGCTCCTCCATTTCTACCGCTTTTACGCCCATTATAAAAGGCCCTGTGAGCTCTACCCCAACTAAACATCGTGTGGGAAGTGGTAAAAGACTGTAGATATATATAAGTGTAATAAAGTACTAGAGATAATAAAGTGTGAGTGTATATATGAATAGGAAATGACAGAGTACGAGCGGCGAATTAGCGCGAGTGGGAGGCTTGTACGCGCTCGTATTTAACATTGCTTTCACAGTGTTTTTTTTTGGGGGGGGAATGGATTCCAAACTACTTGGAAATCATTGAATAGTGTTTCTAGTGATAATATCAGGCAGTGGTATTCATATTACGGGATGTCGGGAAGTGTAAAGTGGAGACTTAGTTACCCAACTTCAGAAGTCTCCACAAGTCTTAAAGTAGTCGACGGATGCTAAAAAAAACATCCCAGGAGAAAGCTGAAGGTATTTGCCATATGCATATGTAATTATAATATTCTAGGAGTAATAACTGATTTTTGGCAAATATTTTTAAAAAGTCAGTCGAAGCGCGGATTTGCCCCGCGGGATGGGCACGGCTCACCTCCGACAACCCCGCGGTTAAGGGGTTAAATGACATTGATGTATGTTACACCAAGGGTTTTGTGTGTGTGTGTGTGGTAGAGGAGTGTTGTTTATGGTGAGATGTGGAATGCGACTGTGTTCTGCTGTCCAATTTGTGAGAAGGGTCACTGTAGATTTGGCTGGGGCTATTTTGAGCCTGTTTGTAGTGAACCATTCGTGTAGTGTGTTGAGGTAAGGTTGGAGGATGTGTGCGGCTGTGTTTGCATTTTGATGTGTACATGTAAGTGTTATGTCATCTGCATAGGAAGCTATGTGTATCTGTGGTGTGTGGGGTGTGGGTATGTCATCCATGTATAGGTTAAAAAGTAGGGGACAAAACAGAGCCTCAGGGGATGCCATTTGTGAAGTTTCTGATGTTCGAAGACTGACCGGCAAAAGTTACACGTGCACATCTTCCTGCTAAGTAGTTTGCCAGCCATCTTTTTGTGTTATTGTGTATGTTTGTGTTGAATATTTTGTTTGTGAGGTTGTGGTGGGGGATGGAATCAAAAGCTTTACTAATGTTTAGTGTGACAAGGAGTGTTCTGTATGGTGGCCTAGCTGAATTCATGTCATCAAAAACTCTCTGTGTAAGGTCTGTAAGAAGAGTGTTTGTGGAGTGTGGTGGCCTAAAATTATGTTGTGATGGGTCTAGGGGGGTGTGAGGTGTAACTAGTTGTAGTACCAGTCTTTCAGTGACTTTGGAGGGGGTGCAGAGGAGTGTGATGGAGCGGTGTGAGGAAGGTAACGTGGGGTCTTTGTTGGGTTTGGGGATAGTGATGATAATGCCATGCTTCCAGATGTTGGGTATTATGCTGTGTGAGTAGCTGTAGTTTGATATGTTGGTGAGTGCTTGTATGCCTTGTGGTCCAAGGTGTTTAAAGTGCATGTTGATTATGTTGTTTGGTCCACAGGCAGATGAGTGCTTGAGGTTGCTGATGATGTGCTTCGTCTGGTTGTAAGTGAAAGGTGCGAAGTCTGGGTCTGTGGGGAACTGTCTCTGATGTCGGATGATACATCAGTCATCACGATGGGGGTTTAGGTGGCTGACATGTGAAGAGTGATTGATGAGAGTGTTTGCTTGTTGTCTGTTTGAAAGTATGTTGTCTGTTGTAGTGATGGCAGCGTGTGATTGTGTAGTGTTGCTGTTGGAGAGTGTGATGCTGTTTAGTGTTTTGTAGAGTTTGCTGGTGTTTGTTTTGTGATCAAGTGTTTGGAGATAATTATTCCAGTTTAGTGTGTGCTGTTCTGATATTTTGTTGTTTATTTGAGTGTTGAGTTCTTGTATTTGTTGTACGGTGTCATGTGTATGGGGTGTTGGGGAGTGTCGTAAGGTGTCCCATTGTCTGGTGAGACCTTGAATTTCTGGTGTGAAGTTGGGGTTGTGTCTTTTTCTGTTGCCTCTAGGGATGTGTCTTTTGTCTGCATTTTGTATAATTGTATTGAAAGTGTGCAGAGCGGTGTTGATGTTTGTGATGAATGTACTGTTAAATGTTTCAAAGTGTTGTTCTGTTTCAGCTGTGAAGGCCTTCCAGTTGGCTCTCTTATAATTAGTGTATGTGTGTCTGTGGCCAGCTGGGGTGATTCTGGTTTTGGTAGTGATGATCGGGAGGTGATCAGAGCCAAGGGTTCTGACCACTCTCCAGGATGTTGTGGAGGCGAGGTTTGGGGAGCAGAAGGTGATGTCTGGGGATGATGGGAGGAAGAGAGGTAGATGTGGGATATGGGTATGCTGATTGGGATTATTGAGTATGAAAAGATGGTCTGTCTGTGTTTGTAGTGCCAGCCCTCTGTCTGTCAGGGTTGTTGACATACCAGGCCGACACCTTGGTGTTGAAATCACCACTCAGGATGATGTTGGGTATGGTAGTAATGTGGTGTATTTGTGGAGAGTAATTGTGTGGTACTGTTGGGGACGACTACGGGGGAATGAATATGTTAACCCGTCCAGTCCCGACCGGTTTTTTACCCAGCCTACCCCCAGGTCCCGACTGATTTTCGACTTTTTGTTTTTTGGCTGAAACCTTGGCTTTTGGTGAGAAACATCGAAAATTCATAGAGAAATCGCAATCCAGAGGTAAAAAATGTTAATACAGGTGTCACTCAACCTTACGTTTTCCTTCTTTTTCAGGGTACCTGGCTTAAGAAAATGCACTATGGAAGGGTTAACTAATTCAAGCCACTTTAAATTATGTATTTATTTCATTTATTTGGTACGAATTTATGTGTAGTACAAGTCTATATTGGTTCTCACACAATAATATAGGCATTTACAAGCATTGTTCACTCACCCAAAACCCCAGTATATTGCACCTTCCTTTACTACATTACCACCTCATCGCTTCTGTTTGTTTCTTCTCTGTCTTCTTTGTTTCTTTGTCCTCCACCTCAGGATTCATTTTCACCGTGAGTTTTGTCATTGGAGAGACCGTGGGGCAACATACCTTTACTGGCTAGGTTACTGCTAACAGGTGAATTGCCCAGTGAGGGGGGGGAGGGGGGGTTAGGTGGGGCCAGGCAGTATCCCCGCTTGACAGCAGGTAGAGGAAGGTCTCCCACATATACCTACCAAAAGTCACCCGCGAATGTTGAAAAATGTGCACACAATGGGCCTTGCAACTGCGTGACGTACGATGCACGTTGTTGGGTCTGTCCGCGGAAAAAAGTAGCAACGTGCATCGTACGTCGGTGGGACTCAGCGGGTTAATGATTGTTGTATGTGATTTGTTACCAGTGCGTATTTTAACTGACTGTATTTCTGTTGTAGTGTCATGTGGGGGGAGAAGTGATTTTGTGTGTGCACTGGTATCTGAAAAGTTGATGGATTTGTGTACCAGGGTGATGAGTCCACCACCACTGCCGTTGGACCGGTCTTGTCTGATGGTGGTGAAATTATGAAATGTAGGTGTTTTTTGTGTTATGCATAGTTTTGTTTCTTGTAAGATGGCAATGCGTATGTTGTGTTGTTTGATGAATTGTGTGAGTTCTTGTTTTTTTGTGTTTATGCCTTCTATGTTTAATTGGAGGATGTTTATGTTATGTGTGTGATGTGTGCTGGGTGCCGCAGCACAGAGGGGAGGTGGTGGTATGGGTGGAGGGGAAGGGGTAGGAGAAGGTTGTGATGGAGGTAAGGGTTGGGGTAGGATAGGAGGGGTTAGCGTATTGGATGGTGTGGGAAAGATTGGTGGGTTAGGCTGAGGAGGTGTGGGGGAAGCAGGAGTATGGTTGGTGAGAGGCTTAGTGGGTGGGGGGAAGGAGTATAAGGAGCAGGTCCAGGTGTTTGTGTAGTGTTTTGTGGATGCAAGTGTTGTGCAGATGTAATGGGTCCAGTTCTTGCAGGAATTGCACTGTACTGAACCCTTTGTCTGTCGGATCAACGTGATAGGTTTTGAGCATGTTGGACATATGTATTTGTTGGTGGGTCCAGGGTTGCTCTCAATGTCTCCGGCGAGAAGTCGTGGAGAAATGACCACCAGGGAGTCATTTCTTGGTGTAGAAAAAACGTTGTTCTTGTGCATGATGTGTGGAGAGATGTGGTACTTGCCCGGGCGACGGAAGCCTTTCCCAGGTTCTCGGGCCCCGTGGGGGGTTGCGGTGGTTTGGCCCCCATACTGTCCTTCTCTTCTCTTCAACGAGCTCTGGGGAGTAGACCCACGGCAAAGATGCCACTGCTCCAGTTCCATAATTAGGCAGTGGTACCACCTGGTTAGTGTATCCACTGAGCACTGAAGTCTTACTGTACAAGATGTTAAAAAAAATGATGGTCTACATTTGAAAAAAAAAAAAAAAAGGAAAACTGTTCATCAATGTGTGTAGGTCTGTAAGCATTTGTATGTATCCAGTATATTTCAGAGTATTCTATAGTATTAAGAATATATGGAGTGGATGGGAAGTTG
>JAGKTI010026430.1:0-13600 GCA_018397915.1 Birgus latro | reverse complement strand
CGAACATTCAGTAAATTTCTATTGCCAAAAGAAAAGAAATAGGGAAAACGGACAGTGCCTGTGGTTGAATTTAACTGCACACTCGCAATCCACAATTTCTAGCCCACCCAGGTCGAGGCTGAGAGCCACGTTAGCTATCACTGGGCAACATACATTCGAACACACAAGTTATAAACCCTCTGAGGCTTTGCTATCAGTCACACATGTTATGCTGATCTTGCTCTTTGTTATGGTGAGATGTCATAACATTCATACTGTATATAGACACTAATATGCATCGGTAATACTGCATTTTATACCAACATGTATCTTAGTGAAAGATGCCATCAAGGAAACGTCTCATAGGATGCAGTGAAGAAATTTAGAATCCAACGAATCTCTTCCAAACCTCCCTGTGAATCCACCCAAACGTTGTGTGTGTGTGTGTGTGTGTGTGTGTGTGTGTGTGTGTATAGCCAGACGATGCGAGAGCTAATCTACACAGTACTGTAGAATGTCGCATGTCTCGTTATGTTAAGCATCATCTCTTGGATTTTCGTATAAAAGTTTATCCATTTAGGGTCGAAGATAGCTCTCCCATTCGTTGTTGTGAGCATCGTCCCAGAGCAGATTGGTTACACTGCAACCACGGATCATCCCTGTCCCACTTCTTCCAAGATCAGTGTGGATCTGATTAACGTAGTTTCAAACACACATAGACTCAACTATCAAAATTAACTTGTAGGCATGACTACTGGTTTAATGAAACTGTATATCTAAATTACTTTTATTAATGCAAAAAAATTAAATGACAACTTCTAACAACAAGATCCCAAGGCAAGTCGCTACCACTGAAGCACCTCGTGCCCCTATAGGTTAATACCTTACCCAGCCTCCATCAGCTTGAATAACTGCACGTAGCCTGGCAGGCATGGAATCTACGAAATTGCTCCATACTTGTATATTAGGCCTATTTCTTATGCTCTTCCACACATTATGGGCGCGTCTCCTTACTGCCTTCCTGTTTTCTCCTCAACTTGCCATTCAGTAACCATTTGCGCCCATAGGTTCTCTAGTGGGTTACAATCGGCTCCTTTAGGGGGCCAGTCCAATAATATGATCTCTGGGTGCGCCTCGAACCAACGCTTGACTGCCCTACTTGTGTGTACTGGACTGCGATCCTGCACCATATATATTGGCTCTGGGTCTGGGATGGCATACGCGCTCACCGATGGTAGAAAGGATGTCTCTAGAATGTGAATATACTGGTGTGCATCCACATGTCCGTCAATGTCCGATTGTTCACCAACACCTCCCCACCACATCCTTCCATGCATGGAGGTAGTCACACGACCACTTGTCGATATTTCTTGGATGTTACTTTGAACATAACGTGTATTGCGTAAGTGCCAACACTGGAGACCGATGGCTGCCACAGAGGAGAAACATTTTTCATCGGTGAATATGACAGACCTCCAATAATCATCTTCCACATCCGCATATGCCTCCGCAAACCTTTTACGAGTACGTGCTTCCCTGTGGGCCTGTGTTAAAGTTTCCTTTCCTGCTGGGATGAAACATTTTTGGCCAGACTCGCGTATGCGCCTCCTGGTAGTTACTGGATGACAGCCAACCCCTGTTTCCCTTGTTATTCTGACAGCGTTCGATAGTGGTGCTCTCTCTGCTGCCCTCTGTATCTGCTCATTCTCCTCAGGTGTGGTGACTCAAGGTCCTCCCGGTCAGGGCCTAGTGAGCACGTGTCCCTCCTCCTCGTATCTCCTCAACCAAAGCCTAACTGTATCTCTTGAGGTACCGAGAAGGCGACTAAACTCTTGTATCCCCTTCCCTGCCTCATGATAGCCAATAATACTTGCCCGATGTGTAATAACTTCAGGTCGATTCGCTCTCGTCCGTGGTGGCGTCATTAGTTTATAGGGTCGTTAGGACCAATAGTTCATTTATATGTGAATTATGGATATATTATCGTACGGCATGAATAGCTGTGACTTAAACGGATAAGTGCGTTTATAAATATATATTACAGAAATAAAGATTATATAACATACAAGTATACAGCAATATATATATCTATATCTATATCTATCTATCTATCTATCTATCTATCTATATCTATCTATGATATCTATCTATATATATATATGCAAGGATGATTATTATTATAAGATATAAAAAAGACCTCCCCAGGCCTAGAAGACGCCAAGGAGGGACATATGCAACGATGAGATTTAACCTCCGAGCAGTCGTGTCCACACTGATATTGCAGGCCTTCTCCTTCACATGATGTTGAGTCGGTTATCGCTGAGTGATCCTAGCTCATTGGGAGGCGATGCCTCGAGCGGAACCTCATTTCATAACTTACATGTAGGTGACTTTCCATCACGTCCAATGGCCCTTAATGATATATTGCACAGTGTGCAGTGAAATCAATAATATTTGAATATATATTCAGTTATGTATCCACTGAGAGTGTAAACATGACACATATGTGGCCCTCAGTTGCGATATATAACTGCTTGATCTTATATTCACCAGTATCACAACATGATTCACTCAGAACGAAACCGAGAATGGTTCATAAGGAGTGTGTTCATGAGCGCGTGTGTTCTCCCGTGATAGCTGGCGTGGCCCTCCGTCTAGAAAGGCCCCTGTTCTGAACCTCCGCCTCGACCTAGGTGGGCTAGAAATTATGGATTGCGAGTGTACATCTGGAGAGACTGAAATCAGATTGCATGAAGGGTCAACTAAAGATGTGACTTTCTGCTTGAGTTGCATTTTGTACTGTGAGGAGTCGAGAGCCACTGGGACATACAGAGAATGTAATATTTGAGGCTAACTATTGCAATAGTGAAAGGTGAAGCGAGGATTCATATACTTGGGAACTGATGTAAAAATACTGAGACCAGGTCTGGGGTCCAGAAAAGGAGGTGTTCAAGACAAGGTTAGTGAGTCGGAAGGCAGTGGATAGGACGAGGAAGCCAAAGAAAAATACAGGATTAGGGGATGGATCGTACATTCGTTTTAAGATTTCCTTCACCTATGGTGAAGGACGGGCAATTAGCCCAGTCAACATGGGGCAGAGGCAGATAAGGTTGAAAAGTTACTCCAGAAGATGAACAGGTAGACAGAATCGAACATAGAAAGGACTCTAGTGCGAAAGATGGCATAGCTAAGGAGGAGAAAAGGTTGAGAAACACTGGAGAGAGAGTCAGAGAAGTATCAGGAAATGGAGCCAGGGTGGTCATTGGGGCCAAAACATCGGGAGAACCGGGGGAAGTCCAGAGACCAGGCCAATGACCCAAGTAGGAACCAAGCTCCAAGCATGCACTCCCTACGTACCTAAGAAGGGATATCAACACCATTTGGGGAAGCAAAGTCTCCCAGCACAATGATGGGCCACAGGCTATTTGCAGAGAATCCTACTACTTAGTAACAGCACCCCCTCATCTAAAAGCTGCAGCTCAGCAGAAGTTCTGCCTCTGCAGAGGTCCACACACTGGGGTGGTGACGAACCACCAAAATCCCAACAATCGACCAGACCATGATCCTTCCTGTTCCAACACACTGTGATCCTTTCTGTTGCAATTTGTTAAGGGTTATTGACGAAAATTTTGATGAACGTGGAAAATTCCACTCTAAAGCTAAAGACAGGCTATGCAGGATAGGAGAAAGGGGTGGAAAAAGCAACAGGTGAAAAAAAAGCATTGAAAATTTAGTCGAGGCAGTAACAGGGACCCAAAGAGAGGGGAGAGAGGAGAACAGAGTGAAGATGCAAGTCCGGCATCCACCAAGTAACCAAACTTCCACACATTGTGGAATTTATTAATGTACCCTGCAATGGCCCTCCTCACACATTAAGACACAATCGATGTCTTCAAAGCCCCCTCCCCCCATCCACGCAAGACAACAGCGCGCAAGGAAACGGGGGGAGGGGTTCTAAATTCAGTGACTGTCGATATTAACCTCCCTGAAATTACTTTTACCTTGACAACTAGATTTGAGAATCAATTCCAATACATGGCAGCCCAAAATATTTGTCCAGACAATTAAGTTTCAAATTCAACTCCAAAATATGGCATGCCAAAATTCTTGCTCAGACAAAAAAGATTTTGGTTCGTCTGTTAACCATTGAAAAAACGACATCTCCCAAAGTCTGAAGAGCCACACAACTAAACTATGATTTGACCCCAAGCCGTTTAAACATAACGATCAACATTTGTTACCCTGACAGCTAAGCTTATGATGCAAAGCTCAACCTTTTAGACATGACAATTTAAAATTTGTACCCATACAAGTAAGCCTATGATTCAATTCCTGGCCTTTCAAACATGACACCCCCCAAAGAAACTCAAGCAGCCAAACAACCAAGAGTCGACTCCAACGTTTGAGACATAGATGCTCCCAAAATTCATGCAGCCAAAGCACAAACTATTTGGTGCCAGCGATACATTCAGTGATAAATCCCCCTCCCACGAAAAAAAAAAAATTATTAATCAGATAATTAAAACTATGTCTTGACTCCAAAGTTACAAAACAACGGCTTCCAAAATTCGATCATACAACAAAAACTATGACGTGACTGCAAAGTTTCCAAACACTAGAGCTGTCAAATAATATAGACAAACCTCGAAACATTCCACCCAACAAAAATAAATAAATAAGTGAATAATAATCGAGCTGTCAAATAATTACCCTTCAACTCCAAAGCTTCGAAACACAACAGCTTCCAGTAATCGCGCAGCCATACCACGAATACAGTGATTAAGCTCCAAAGATATGAACTGATGGTGGTAGGTGACAGTGACCATCATCCAATTACTTGATGTAGTGTTGCTTACTTCTTCCACACTTTTATCATTCTGTCTCTGTATATGCCCTCCTCTCTTCCTACTTCTCCCATTCCTTCCTGGATCTTTTGAATACTCTTCCTTCTCTTTCATGTGACTTTGCATTGAGTGAGGGGCCAAATGGTTTCCTGTAAGCCAGGCAACCATTTACGACGCTGGGTTGTAACTGTACAACTAACTCAAGAGTGTTCCCAATGTGTCAGCAAGTGAGTTGCTGGAGGGTTATTGCCCCTCCCCGTAAAACAACAAACTTAAAGACAAATGGGACAACTTATGGGATTATGGTGTCTGGCTACAGATAGATACAAAGATATAAACTGCGATAACTCCCTCCAAAATCCGAGCACAATACAGTCAACTACCGAAGACTCACAGTGAGGTATACTACAATGAAATGGAATATGCAGAGCAGTATAATCAAAGCTGAGTGAGCGTGGGTGTAAGGATGCCCATAACTTTTGACAGACCTGAATGGAACGTCTGTAATAATTAATTTTTATTCTAATGGAAAATTCCATAAAATCTTTATGATTGTCTCTCTCTCGTAGCTATTATCATTATTATTATTATTATTATTTATCGACCCACCCCATCCCGACAACTTTTTTACCCAACGCACCCCCAGCATCCGGCAAGTTTTGGATTTTTTTTTCTGGCTCAACCTCCGCTTTAGGTGAGAAGCATCGAAAATTCAGTGAAAAAGTGCTCGACATTAGTAAAAAATACCCTAAACAGGTGAGAGGCCCCTCACCTGGCTACAGCTTTCTATGACGGACGCTTCATAAACGACGCTCCCTATGCGAGGGAAACTTAGCCAAAACCACTCAGAATTATTAATTATTTACTTATTTGGTACGAATTTATATGTAGTACAAGAGTTTAATGGCTTTCACACAATAATATAGGCGATAAAAGCATTGATCACTCACCAAACACATCAACACTCTGCACCTACCTTGGCGATGTTACTGCCTCATTACTTCTGTTCATTACTAACTCTGGTGCCACGAAAACTTTCTCCTCCATATCGGGAATCACTTTTGCCTTAAATTTCGTCGTCGGAGAGATCTTGGTGCTACGCACCTTCACTGGCCAGGTCACTGCTAACAGGTGAGTTGCAAGAGAATGGCGCGCCCTCCGAGGGTGAGGGTTACACAGGGTCAGGCAGTGTCGCCTCCTGACTGGGGGTAGAGGAAGGTCTCCCACATGTGCCTACCAAAAATCTCCCGCGAAACTTTTAAAATGTGCAAACGACGGGCCTTTCAAATGCATCACGTACGATGTACGTTGTGGGGACTCAGCGTGAATAAAGGTTGCGACATACATCGTACGTCGACTGGGCTTGGCAGGTTAATGAAAGGGAAGGAATGGAGACTGCATAGTCAGCTCATATCCTGTATGTACAAAAAAAGAAAAAATCTTAGGTACGAGAGGGAAATTATCTATTAAATGTTTTCAATGGAAAGAGATGGTAGAAAAAGTCCACAGTATTATTCATCTTCACTGTCTCTAGTTCTTCCTGGAAATCAAATCATCAAATTACAGGAATTAAATAAAAATGTTCGAGAATCAAACCCTGGACTGGGATTCACAAAGCCTTATGATCACCCTTCATATGTAACCATAAATTGTTTTTGCCGAAAAGCCAGAGTGAAGAATCTTTTTTTGTTGTTGTTGTTCTTTCTGTTGAGAAACGATAGCTACAAGAAAAAAATTATCATATTCTTTGGTTTTCTTTGTATGAGAAACCAACGAAATGATCGAGCGAGAATCTCCCACGTCTCATTCTTCTTGCAAAACGAGTCTGAAGTTACGAGATGGAACTGATCTGAAATGTGTTAACGAATCCAAGCCTTCTGCATTCCACATTGCAGAGTGTAGTCAGCAACGATGGAAGGTCACCATTGCCCGTATTTTCGTTGGTTAAGGAAGCTCGCTAACACATCTTTTCTCAGAAATTATTTGTGCTCTTTTCTTATTAATCTATGAACAACAAATATTATATTTAAATACTAGATGTCTCTTAAGAAATTAGGGTATAGTTAATAATCTAGCTCACAAATAATTATCTCTTTATATCCTAGCTAGCCCCCCCCCCCCATCTGCGCCAAATCATAAAGGATACTTAGGTAGATATAGTCGGAATAACAGATGATGACGGGGTTGAATTCTAAGCCGATTTGCCTCGGCCGTTTCAAGTGTTCTTGGCGAGACTTTGTACAGGATGCGGCTCGAAAGAGCTTGAGGAATTGAATGAAAAATGGCGAGTCTCTCTCCCCTCATAAGGATTCAGGGATGCCAATTATTATTTAATTACAGTTACCTAAATACAGTGAGTTACTTCATGAAATATATAAGGAAAATCCAACTTAACAAGTTAATCTTAGTTTTAAATAAAACTAAAGCCAAATATTCACTTTATTTCAAGATGTGTTAGACCTTCATGCATTTGCTCATTAGGATACCACGTCATCTTAGCATGCAGGTGCATTCATGAAAATGGGAACTTCCTAAGTATTTACATGTATTTACAATATAGTTGTCCAAGCAGTGGCATTTAATTTAATAATAGTAAGAATTATTAACAAGAACTAGAGCTAAATCTCTGGGTTAATAAACTGCTTGAACTGGTAACATACATTCTCCGAGATTTTCTTCTGCTCTTAATAGGGACAAACTGTTTTAAAAGATGAAGAGCACAAATACCACTAGCACAGATTCTCATTCTGGGGTAAAATATTTCCCACAGTTTTGGGGCAGGTAGAAAAATGGCACACTGTATCATGTAATGTGACCCCTAACCTGGAGATCTCTCCATAAAACTCGAGAACCCCGTGCTGCGGCTCTTCTATGTCGCGCATCTTGACCCAGTTGTTCTCCACCAGTCACTTTCTCTATGGTAGCCGTTAACTCAAGGGGTACCAATTTATCAAGAGTTTTTATTAATTACCTGGGACGAGACCATCTACTTTCGAATCTTCTGAATACATTCAGGGATTTCTTTGAACTTTAATCTTCTGCCATTTCTAGACGGACTGCCCTTGAGTAGGTGCAAGTAGACAAACATGTAAAGACCAACTGGGGAGTTCCCTCACCAATAACAGTTATTGTCCCTGTGTAATAAACTCCAGCTACTTTAAAGGTACGACTTACATTTACCCTATCCTTTGGTAAACCGGGTGGTCCTTGATAATCATATGGTCATTCACACATCCACGAACTAATGTAAATTCATATTTTTTTTTTCCATTTTCAGTTGTTTATGTTTATTGTTGTATTGATTTCTGTTCATTTTGTGGATGGTGCAGTGTGTGTCGAAAGAGAGGAGAAGGATGGTAGGTTTAGTTTGTTTCAAGATAAAGGGAGCGGCTGTGTGTGTTTAGGGACAACACTCATCATCATTCATCATTATCATCCGGATCTTCTTACCCACCCTAGGACAACACTCACAGTCAAAAGAAGGATAAGAACAGAGATTAGCATGGTTGGCTGGGGAAGGACGTGTAGGGAATGATGAGGTTGTTAGCCGTAGCTTGTGGTGAGCGAGAGGGAGGCTTATCTCTCTACCCTCCATTTCCAGGTCAAAAGTAAAGTTTGATACCTAGGCACTATCTGGAAACCACATTTTCTCTCTTATTTTGATTTACTTACTTTTTTTTTAAATTCTTGCTTACACTTATTTCCTAAGTCAATCTTACACTACCATTCTTCCTTCATTATAATTACATCATCACAAATATAAATTTACGTTTATAAATACTTCCTTACACATTATTTGTCACTATTTACAAGTTCCTCTTTTCATAGTTAGTATTTCACAAGGGAGTAGTACTCAGGGAAGCAGGGAAGACATAGTGTCACCTGGAACCGTGTAAGTTGTCTCGTGACCACCTCTCGATAGCGACGCGTTCGTGGCAACATACCTGAGCACTCCTTTCTACTATTGTAGGTCCTTGACCTTCACTGGGTGGTAGCAGCTTTCAAGATAATGGGCAGCAAACCAATATTTTGCATCAAGCCGGTCCGTTTGGTCATGAATTGCGGTTTTACACCCCCATGGTGCTGACGACAGAGGTCCGTATTCCTGTAAGATTCTGAACACACAATCATGAACGATATTCCTCATAGAGAGTGTCTGTCCGTTTTTCTGTCAGTAATAGTGATGTGCATTCAGAATGCACACGTCTAAAAGATGGAAAAAGAGTTTCCTATACCACTTGACAATGACGAATGCACTCAGCACTACCAATCTGCATATCGCTCTTATCAGCTAAGCACATGTTATGATGATAGCCTGTGACTGCATCATGTTTTTGAATGTGTTCGTCTGTCACGCGATCTGTTTTCCATGTGCCAACAAGAGCTCCTGTGTGCACATTTGATATGTGCACGTCACGCTTGTCTCGACAATGCAGGGCAAGAAAATCCATGCTTCGTTTCAGCTCAACGATTCATTTGTCTCTCTTGCTCATTATTGAACATTGGCATGATGCCTTGGTTGGGCCACACAGTACCACACGGCCCAGTGTTCCTGGCAAGCAGGTGCAATGCCAGTTCTGGAGAGGTCTACCAATTACCTGTGTAGACTATGTGGCCTCTGCACATATAATTTTTCATAATTTTTTTTTACTACTGTGCCAGAAATGCCAAGACAATCCTTATGGGGGATTTCAGTTGTTGCTCTGGTGTATTTTATCATATCCAGTACAATACCTGTCACACAGTCACACAAGTACAAATATATTTATGCCAAGATGATGACGTTTCGATGGGATGTAGGCTACTGTCTGAAAGAAATACGGCCACGGAACAACATGAGCGACTCATTGATTACAACCTTTTGGAAAACCCCAAAATAGTATTCTATTTTGCCTCTGACGTTCTCCAAAATGGGGCTGATCTAATGCAAACTGTCTTTAGGGTTCGTGGTAGTTTTGTCTGAGAAATGAAGGAACCATAGCATGTTCTGGTACATATTCCGAAACCTGTGTTTCCCGAATACGTCGAGACGTGTCAAAACATCAGCGTCCAGTATTCAACAATCGCATGTTTCTTCACCAAATGCATCAAGATCCTCAGCGCAAAGAACACTTACAAGGAAGGCACTGTCAAGTCTATCCAAAGCCGTGTCCTGTAGGTCCCATGTTGTCCTTCGTCAGCTTTAGTTTGTTGATAAGCCCTGTTTGTTTCAGCTGCAATCCGTGTCATCAGGTGCCATAAAAAAATATGTATATATCTTAGCACTTTACTGTTTGCCATTAGTCCTGTTGTGTCATGCACACCTGAGTCACTGTTTTTGGACGTAATGGTCCTCAATGCAAGGTTAGTAGTTGATGTCCATGAATATGGTGTACAGGAAGGTGATGCCTGTATTTACACGTGCTGCATGGAGTGTTTCTTGATCTTTCACAGGCTGTCACGTTTCACGACAGATTTTCTAATCTGCCGTGAAGGCTGAGGGGCAGACAAGGTTTCCGGTAGTAAGGAGGATGGCTCTGGTACTGGCACAGGTGGTGCAGCTGTGGTGGATGGTGAGAGGCCGCTTAAGGTGGAGGGAAGTATTGGTGACGGTGGAGAACGGGTGAATGAACTCACGCTGTGCTCCTGCTACAAACATTCCTGCGATATGTTCACCTCCTCCTCAGCCTCTTCTCCAGAAAATAATTACTTTGCCACCTTCTTCTTCTTAGCCAATGGTGCGGCAATCTTACGGCGAGAAGGACATGGAGCATCATCAGTGTCATCAGAGTCTTCGTCATCATCGTCCTCCTCAGTTGGCGTCCTGTACCAGTCGTCGCCTTCATCATCTAATGGGTCATATATGCTGCTTCCATGCTCGTTCTCAGACCCTGTATGGTCGTCATCACTCCCCATCCTTGGGAAAAAGTTCAGCCCTGGTTTCAAGAGTTGTAAGGTTCTGGTGCGAGTGCAGGGGACTGCGGTGGGAAGGGGTGCTGGCCTTGAGGGAAGCAAAAACAGGATATCCACTGATGACTCTGTCACGCACTCAACTGACAGCCTGAGTGGGTTGGAGGGTAGAGAAGGTCAGTGTCAACATCTCCCAGACCTTCATTTCCTTCCCAAAATTGTTCACAGATCTTTACAGTTCACGCTGCATCTATGTTACCGGAAACAGTATGGCAAAGTGTCACTCATACCAGCAGCCATTTATAGGTTAATATAACTTTTTTCAGAATTTTATGAATTGACATTGCTTCATGGATGTGTGAATGACCCTTATCCTTTCTATTATTTTTGTTGAAGTTTCACTCCAAAGATGCAGAAACAGAAGATCACGCCCTTGGTAAACACTGCTATCTTCATTATTTTTACATTAAGAATAAAACTAAGACACACGATGGGTGCCCATGTACTGTGCATGACCTGCTCCAACTCTCTTTGCGAACGGCTTGAAGGATGGAAAACAGTAATGCCTTTCACAGGCCCATGGTGTGGAGAGAACTTAGTGACCACATAAGAGATTGCTACTTTTGTATGACAAAAGTTGTGGGATTTTCTCCCCAAACCAAAAAAAAACATTGTTTATCCATATTGTTGTTGGCAATAAGACCGGTTGATCACACGGAGGACCTTCCTATCCCAAGACCACCCAAAAATGTGTATTCTAGACTTCAGATTAGGATGAAGATGGAGAGGTATCTGGAGCAGCTTCCCCTGATTCTGACTTCAAATTTTATTCGTATGGTAAAGTACCCCATCTAGTCACCCAAGGCGTCCTTGACGATCTTGTACGTGACCTAATTTAACAAAACAACAATCAGAACCACTTGGTTTGAGGTTGCATGAATGGACCTTGTTGCATCCAGAAACATAGATGACGAGGTTCAAGATGCAGCAACAAAATATAGAACATATTTTCAAGTCATACGAAGGAGTATGTTACTGTAGCAATATTGCAGGTCAGTTCAAAGCCTTGGGAAGGATTCGTGATCCTGATCAATGGCGACTTTATATTGACTCCAGTAAATCAAGTTTGAAGGCTGATCTCCTCCACAGTGGAAACACGTCACTAGGTATGCCACTTGTTTTGGCTTGTGAAATGAAGGAAACTTACGAATCTATACAAAAAACAATTCCTCATTTTGACTGAGGACGGTGAAATCTGATGGAAAAATTGCAGTATTTTTATAGTAGTATCTATCCTGCTTGAACTACAAGGATGTTTCACGAAAAAACTATTACCTCCTGTGTTTATGGAACAGCTGTGATGTTTAGCAGAACTACATCCAGTGTAAGTGGCCTCCCCAAAGTTCCTATGAAGCCGGTGTACACAACGTAAGGAACGAACCACTCGTATAGGCGGAAGATATCATGCTTCTGCTTCTTCACATGAAGGTAGGCTTGGTGAAATACTTCCTCAAAGCCTTGGATGAGGCAGGTGCAGGCATCGCACACATGAAGAAAGTCTTCCCTAAGATTAGTGACGCCAAATTGAAGGAAGGCATTTTCGCTGGCCCACAAATTTGTTACCTGATGAAAGACAGTCAATTTGATACAACCCTCGAGGCAGACGAACTTAGGGCTTGGAGGTCTCGTAAGAAAATTTGTGGTGGATTTCTGGACAGCCATCGCAGTGAAGATTACATGGGAATCTTTCAACAATTTCTGGTTGCGTACCGTGTACTTGGATGCCACATGTCCCTTAAAATCCACTTTCTTCACTTATATCTCGTTTTTTTTTTCCTATCAAACTTAGGTATGATGAACAGAGTGAACGCTTTCACCGGGATATTGCAGTAATGGAACAAAGATACCAAGGTAGAATTGGCGCTGGTATTATGGCAGAGTATTGTTGGAAGCTGACACAGGAAATCGAGGTAGAGCACAAAAAGAAATAATCAAAAACCGTACTGTGGGTACTTGTACTCACAGCGAAATTTACATACAACATTGGAATAATACACTTAAGTTCCTGCATATTACTTTTACATCCCAGTTACTTCACAACAGATAATCTATTTACAGTCTGCCAAATATACCCCTTTCCTCCTAAGAAGAATGACACCTTGGTCACAATTAACATCAACACCAACACAGAACTCATCATGGTCTCCAAGAGATAGGACATGTCACTTTCGTTAGTGATTCAGTGATTGAACGCAAGTGTCGTACATCCCTACAAGCTGTTCACCTTTGTCCAGCGTGTATCTTCACCTTTCAGCCAACTGGAACAGTCCCTTGTGAAATGGCTATCATAAGAAATCATGACATTCATCAGCAGTGCAACATCACATTTGCTCCAGGTAAACTCAACCACCTTTAGTGCATTGGGCATTCACAGTTTTTCTGCTTCACTCATAACACATCAGTTTTCGTAATTTGTCCAGATACACCACCATGTCATACTTCAGCATCAGGACTATACATAGCACCTGACTAATGTGCTGTACTTACACAATCCTTGTCTGCTTTAGTTACAGACAGTCACTTTGCTATCGTTAATCACACATATAAACATTTCAAACCTTTCCCGAAGATGGATTTAAGCATAAGCACAAATATTAAGTTGGCTTCACGTTAGTTTAAAGCTATGCACTTAAACAATGAAGCCCTGGGAAGTATTGAGCATAAGAATGTTCAGCCCATATTATGTATATAGGCCAGCTTCAGTAGTCTTTATAAAGTTCTCCTTTATAGCTAGTATATTACTTTTGAGGATGCATATAATGCAAGCAAGGATTGCAAACTTGAAATCAGTATTTACGAGAGGAAGAGTAAACATTCAAGTGAGACCC
>JAGKTI010026429.1:0-12110 GCA_018397915.1 Birgus latro | reverse complement strand
ATATCCTGGTATAAAATGGTTAAACACAGTCATTAACCAAGTGATTAAAAAAAAAAGTTTGCATTTTTTCACTCAATCTTTGGACAATTTATTTACACCAGAGAAGCACACGCACAATAGTAAATCTAAAAACTATCTTGAGCTAAAAACTGCCATAAATATAAAAAAAAGGAACGTTATTAAATCCATCTAGTACTGAATAATTTTTCTAATTCTATCTCAGTATTTTTCATATAGAACATGTACTCGTAGGCCTGCTTAAGGCAAGTTTATAGGCAACTGGATTAATGATGGTGGAATGACTGGAAACAAAAAACGATGATTAACACATTCAGTCCAGTGGTGTATTTTCATTATATATTTCCTGTCTTTGAAGGGGTTAATGAAAGTAAACTGTTCTCTAGGAATATCAATGATAATAGGAATATTGAAAGATGCGTGGTCACATGATTACGGAAAAAGAGAGTAGTCATCAGCCTTTGGGAAGCCTGGTATGGCTACTCTTTTTTACTCCCCCTACGAGTATGCTGGTAACACGCAATTAATTTATTCGTCGGCGCATTTCATTGGGTCTCAAGTTTGTACAGCTTAACAGTATCCACAAAAACCCAGTTCAAAAGCTACTCACTTCGTAACTGTCTTATACTTTCACGCTGACTCAGTATCTGTCACAACGCTATATTCATTCACACCTGCCAGCATTGCACTGTCCCTATCGAGAGATACTCCAACCATCTATCTTCACCATGTCACTTCCACACCGACAGTCTCCACCCCACACCCCACATAGATTACACAATCCCACAGTACATGCCATTGTAAGTACACAAGTTAAGATCATCCACACCAGAAAGACCCAAGATTTTCTGTCCAGACATAATCCACATCAACAGTGGACATAATGCTGTTTCCACACCTGCACCAACCAAATAGCTATTCTATCCATCCACAATAAATCCCACATCCACTCCACACCTGGACACTCACATAACAATTTACTGTTATGCTACATAATACGTAAACTCCACATTTAAACTTTCCACAATAAGAATATTCCACACCACACTGGTATGCCCAGACAAGATCCACTCCATGCAGTATTTCCACATGAAATCTATTCTACATGAAACAACCCTGCACCCGTACCCCCACACCCACCCTTCAATTATTCTGTTTCATCTCACACAATACCTAGCTTCGCACTGCCAGAATCAATACAGGCAATTATGTCCACTGTCAAACATTCATCAAATTGAGTTTTTATGATACAGCAATACAAAACACAATTAGCGGAGCCAGAGAGAGAGAGAGAGAATTTATATTATTTCATCACTAATTGTCCTCATTATCATCACCATCTATGTCATCGTCATCATCTTCCCAGTATTATAAATGAGGTGGCCTAGATCCGGGAACACGAATAAGAACTGACGAAAACGCATAACTCTCACCAGAAGATGTAATAAAGTGGACCACAGATCGATTCACTCGTTATGCAAGCTTAAAAGTTCATCATCATCATCATTACCATCATCATCATCATGGTTTTTATCATTTCCCTTTTCGAAGTATAACATCAGGAACACGAAAAAAAAGTACAGGAGGAAAAACCATTTTAACTACCCTCATCTACCGATCACATATCCTTTTTTTTTTATGCCTTCGATTCCACTTACAAAAATATCAGTTAACAATAACATGATTTGGCATGCAAATTATTATAACAATTTAACATCATGTCAAGAATTATATACCATAAAAACTTTACATCGTACACGTGATGAGCACAATATTAAAACAGGCAGACGCATCCAGAGAATACAACACCCTTTATCACCAATTGGTCTAAAAACCAAACATTAGACTTTGCCCTGTGACCTTGGCTTTCGGTATATTACTCTCAAAGTCGATTTAATTCACAGTGGACTAATCCTAAACCCTACCACGAAATTTGGTTCAAATCAAATCATAAATGAATGGACTTAGGCCAGTGCCCTATTCCTTTCTCATTTCCTTGTGATCTTGACCTGATTGTTCTCAGCATTGAGTCAGTTATTCTGTGTTTTATCTTGAACCCCTCCACAACGTTTGGTCTTCACCAGATAAAAAACTGTTTAAATTGACCTACGAGTAGTCTTTGATATTTACCTTTGAACTAATATTCTAAAAAGCAATAGCATTCTTGGGCTGAACCTCGACCCTTCCACTAGGTTTGGCTAAAATCAGATTTGTTTTTTTTTTAAGCAATTACACACACATGGGTCAATCTTTGTATTGTGTGACATTTACCTTTCACTGATTGATCCCACATTGAACAACATCATCTCGTCTTACCCTCAACTATCCATAGAGATTGCCTAAAATCGGACCAACCTTCATTTGCCCTTGACATGTGACCTTGACCTTTTGTTCTTTGAAACAGTAGTTTTATTTCTTTGCTGAACCTCAACCACTCTACCAAGATGACGAATACCGGATAAAAACAGGCATTATTTTGCTGAAAACCGTAGACATGGATCGAAATTTACTTTGCCCTGTGGCCTTGATCTTTGCGTGAAGTTTCTAGAAAGTTAACTGGTTTATGCTTGCCTACATTTATTCCGTCCTCCAAGTTTGGCCAAAGTAGGATTAAAATTGTTTTAAATTATTTGCTTAGGTAAACGTTAGACTTCCATCAGTGAGGAAAACCTCTTCATAGCAAAACATAATAGTCTGTACGCAGAAAAACCCAAAGGAAATGGCATCATTCTACAAAAAATTTAGATCAGTCTGGAATATCTACTAAGAATTTCTATATTCCGTATGCTTAACCTTTTCTTCCCTTGCAGCAGTGGGGCAAGGATATCCGTAGGTGAACTGGTATTCTCTGAAAATCCCTTCTCTCACTGAGCTACTCGAAGGGATCCAGTTTTCCTTCGAGCAACAGAAATTATTGGAACTTGAAGGAATATTATCTGAGCCATCTCTTTAAAAATTCCTTCACAATTTTATTGGATTCTGGTATCGTTCATTGTCTTTCTGTATAATTAGAGTTAAACAATTAAAAAGGAAATGGTAATATTTAAACGTTATCTGTATCTCTGTAAAAGGGTAACCCGTGTTTAGCCACATGTAAACAGAGCGGAGGACGTACTGACGCGTAGTTAATTCACAGACCACCTCCCATATTCATCCAGTCTTATGTGATCTGACACTGTCAAATCGTCAGTAGGCATGGGTCACGTGAGGGTTTTTTAAGGAAACATTTTGCTCGTTAATGTGCTCGGGAAAGTAAAATTTGCCATACAGGTCAAACAAGTGGTTCGGCTCTTGTCCTCCAGGTGGAAAAAACAAGTTTGGACATAACGATATTCCTAAAGTATTAACTGTTATCAAAATATTGTTTCTATAGGAATAGACACCTCTGTGGTGTTGGCTTGAGCACAAACCAACAGTATGGGTGTGGTGGTGACTTCCCACATCTCATATCTGTTGCACTTTCATTACCCAGCACGAGAGGTGCGTGCTGTGAAGTATGAGTTTTATAAATCTAACGCTCCACCATACCAAATATCAGCAAACTGGGAATTTTGAGCTCAACAGGGCTACCAACCTGGATTTTTTTTTTTTTCCATTCTAAGGAAATTCTAACGCATACCGAGAGGAAAGAAATATCTTGGAAGGGAAAGAAAATTTAAGGAAGGAATTATTTTTAGGATACGGCGATATTTCTTCTGTGTACTGACAGACGCCCACAGTCGACCCAGATGCCTAAGCAATAAGCCCTCGTGTTCCTCTCGTATAACACAACTTTCCCTCTCCAACACTGCCAATATTGGTCATTCCTTATACGAAGATTCACTATTATTATCACGATAGCGAAAAGACACACGGACATGCAGTCAGATGTGCTTCGCTACCACATTCCTGAGAAGACACGAAAAATTCGTTTCGTACGACTTTTGTTCCAACGGAAAATGGGAGCGAGAACACTATAAAGCAAGTAGTAGTACGTAATTACCAAGCACCAAAACTGTTATTTCAAAAACTATGTGGGGTAAATCCAATATACATTCACTGTTGGAAAAATTATGAACAAGTAATATGTTCCTCGTGATTTTTCACATAATTTGCTGCCATATTGTTGCAAAAGGCCAGAAAACGTCGTCTAAACAAACAACACTAAATTATTTTACAATGGTGACTCATAAAACTACGACGGATCTGCGCAAATCGTTGGTAAGAATAAATAAAAGTAATAAGTATCGTATAGGTAACTTCTCAAATTTTGCCATCAGCTGTATAATAAAAGCAGCTGTCCGTCTGTGTGTGTGTAAAAATAACATAATACTGTGGTGGTACAAGCTTGGTGACCAGAAGGGTAAATTAGTAGGCAAATGGGTGCAGTGGGTTGGTGGGAGGTTGCGTGCGTTGAGTGGAAAGGTGAGGGTGAGATGTGTGGGTGTGGTGGGCGAAGTGGGTGTGTTGAATGGGCGGGATAGTCTCGACTGGGTAGGTAGGTGAGTGGGTAGGACTGGGTAGGTAAGTAAACAGGGCATGGTTGGTAGGTGGATGGGGAGTGAGGTGGTCGAGTGCACTGGACGGGTGGGAAGGCTGGGGCTCTTGTGGGTGGGTGTTTTTTGGAGGGATGGGGATGGGGGTGGGCACAGTGGGTAGGTGGGCTTTTGAATGGGTTGATGAATGTATGGTTTTAGAAGAAAATAAAAATAAAAACTAGGAGATGAGTTTAGTGCACAGGGTGAATGGATCTACGAGTATGGATGAAAACGGTATATATGAATGGAGGGAAATATTGATCTACTGAGGAATGGCTTAATAAAGTTAATACTGTATATCCATGGTTGAAATATTTTATGTGGAATTGTAGGTCCATGCACGATTATGTCTTTGGGGGATTCAGGCCCAAGTGGAAACATGGGTCAAGTGGGTAAAAGAAGGTCCAAGGAGGAAATGAGTCCATGTGAAGGTTTGGTGTTCCCCAGTTCGGAAAATAGGTTCGTAAGGAAATACGTTTGTAGGGAAAATAGGTCATTGGAGGGAAAATTGGTTCATGGGGACATATGCAAGGTAAAACAGGTCCATGAATGAGGAACAGACCCATTTTGGAAAACAGGTCCAGTGGGAAAAACAGGTCCATGAAATAAGCTTGTACTATGGGTAAAATGAATATATGTGAAAAATGGATCCGTAGAGAAAATACGTTCATTGGGTTAAAAAAATGTCAGTGGGAGAAAATGTTCCATGGGAAAGTGTAAGATCATGGGGAGAAAATGGTTAATAGGGACAATGAGGCCATGGATGAGAATATGTGCATGGGGTGAAGTAGTTCCATGGGAGAATGGGTTAATGGGGGGAAATGGGCCTAATAAGGGAAGCAGATCCATGGAGGGGAATGGGTTAACCGATGAAGATAAGTCATGGGGGAAATTAGGTGGGTCGGAAGATGACCCTTAGTTGTACGATGAATATAAGAAAAGGAATGACAAAATATAGCACATTATTAAATTTCCTCCAAAACATTCCTTTAGGCTCCCCTTTTAACATACTAAAAATCTGTACAAATTTAAGTTCGAGTACTTTGAGTTATTGGTATAATTCAAAATGTCGCCTATTTGCTTTTGGAGACAGGACTATACGTCAAAGAAAAATCTAATAGGTTGGTTGTTGTTTATCATTTTACGTAACATTTCTGATACTATAATTGGAGAGAAAATGATACAGCCCAGCGAATGAATCAGCAAGCATTTTCGTTGACCGTCTGATCCGCGTCATGCCATATAACCGTCCATAAAGGGTTTATGAAATGAACATGAGAGGTACAGGAATGAGTGGACTAAGCTGAAAATTTGACGCAGTGTGTCTGAGAAAGAGAAGTATATCCTGTGAAAATGAGTGTTAGGGTAGTAGTATTTTTACTGAAATGATTTATCTCATACGTTTCTCCAATACAGACAAGCTCTTGTTGCCTTCATTTTCCTGACATCTTGCTATTTACGTGAAGGGAAATTATAGGAACAATAAAAGCAACGGCAAAACAACAGAAGACAACTGTTTACCACAATGGTTGGTTATACTTTATAACAGAACCCAACAATTTTGTAACGCTGTCGTGGTTGAGAAGGGAGGGGGTTTGTGGCTCCCCTCCACATTCATTAACAAAACTATCAATTTATGAGAAATAATATTCGTATTTTGACCCTCCTTCCCTCTCTCAGCCGAGTGGCCGTCGGAAAACATATCTCTAAAGCATTCACACACAATCAACTTGTTTTGATTCCCATTTCATTAATTCCAGGCCAGAGTTTAAAAACTGATTTTACACCCTGGCTGCTTCCATTTTTTAGCCTATGCAACAGTTATACTACATTACCCCTGGTTTGGTTCCGCGCTCATTGCAGAGGTCTGCATATTCATGAGGCACTGTAGGTGAGTGAAAATGCCAAGACTGATTGCACAATGAGAGAGAGAGAGAGAGAGAGAGAGAGAGAGAGAGAGAGAGAGAGAGAGAGAGAGAGAGAGAGAGAGAGAGAGAGAGAGAGAGAGAGAGACTGTATGTACTGTTCTGGTAGATTCAAAACAGTGGTGATTACATAATAAGTTTAAACAGCTCTTTTTTCTACCATTGTGACAGTACCAAGACAGTAAGGACCTAATACGCTTTTTAAAATGTAAAGAACTGCTAAAAACTCGCTGATTACAAACTGACAAAAAAAAATTTCAACAAAGTTTACATGAATTTATTTGCTAAGCAAAATGTTTTCTTGTTTTTGACACCATTTAATAGTCTGTAGTTATGAAAAAATGAGGCAAAAAGATACACGGTTTCATTATTACTTATTTTTTTTAGTGCAAGGAAGAAGCAAACAAAGGACAGGAGCCCACAAACAGTTCCTACCAAGAAAACAAAACACTAACACAGGGAGCCAAATTCAAGATCCGTTCATTTCGGCATGCCTGGACACACTATGTTCTCAAAGACTGGAGATCATAGTAAGTAGGAAATACAGACGCAGTGAGACAATTCCAGAGTTGACCTTTTGCATTAACGAAGGACTGGGAATAACGGCTAATTCTTGCATTAGTGAGTTGGACAGAAAAAGGATGAGAGTTTGTTGATAGCCGGGTGCTACACGCCCATTTTTTATTTTTCACACAAGGAAAAAGGAACCAAAGGCCATTCTTACCAAGAAAAGAAAAACAATGCAAAAGAGAGCCAAATTCAAGATCCATTCATTTCGAGATGCCTGGACACACTGCGTTTGAAAGACTGGAGATCATAGGAAGTAGGAAATACAGACAGAGGAAGACAGTTCCAGAGTTGACCTGTTGCATAAATAAAGGACTGGAAGTAACAGTTAACTATTGCATTAGAGAGTTGGACAGAAAAGGGATGAGAGTTTTTTGCTAGACGGGTACTACGTGCCCGTCACAGAGGTGGAGGGGTACAAGCATACAGTTCAGAGGAACAGTAACCGCTGAAGTAGCGATAGCAGAGAGATAAAGATGCAACAGTGCGGCAAATAGACAGAGATTGAAGGAAGCTAGTAAGAAGAGGAGAGTTAATGAGACGAAAAGCCTTTGACTCCACCCTATTAAGAAGGGCTGTATGTGGGGAGCTTCCCCACACATGAGCGTTGTACTCGAAACAAGGGCGAATATAACCCGTGTATAAAGTCAACAACTGTGCAGAGGTAAAGAAGGTTCGGAGTCGGCTTACCACACCTAATCTCTTGGAAGCAGATTTCACAAGAGATGTAATATGTTCTTTCCAAGATAAATCCCGAATGAATGAAACCCCAAGCATGTTCAAGCTGGACAGTATTAAACATTAGTGGGTACTCCTGTGGAAAATTTTGTCGGGTTGATAAGTGTAAGAACTGAGTCTTTGATGCATTAAAAACAAGATGATTTTTACCCCAGTCAGAGATAAGAGCCAAGTCAGACATCAGGTGTGCCACAACCTCATCCTTTGTTTGTTGAAGCAACTGCTGTGATGGACGCTGCAGGAACCGAATGGAAAGGTGAAGGGTGGAATCATCAGCGTATGGGTTGAAAGGGTTAAATGCACAGCTTAGGTCATTGATGAATAAAACAGAGAGTTGGTGATAGGACAGAGCCCTGATGAACACCACTGTTGATAGATCTAGGAGAAGAACGGTGGCCGTCTACAACAGCAGCTATAGAACGACCAGAATGGAGGCTAGAGATGAAGGCACAGATAGAAGAATAGAAACAGTAAGAGGGTAATTTGGAAACTAAGAATTTATGCCCAAAGTCTTGAAAGGAGGATGACCAGGAGTCTGAAAGGTCGGTGAGAAGATCGCCAGTGGAGTCTCGCTGACAGAACCCATACTGACGATTAGAAAGAAGGTTGTGATAGGAAAGATGCTTTAAAAAATTTTCGGTATGAAGAGACTAAAAAACTTTTGAGACACAGGATGTTAAAGAAATAGGGCAATAGTTCGATGGTTGGGAATGGCCACCCTTCTTTGGGACTGGCTGAATTAGATCAAACTTCCAGCAAGAAGGAAGGATAGAAGTTGATAGACAAAGGCGAAAGAGTTTACCTAGGCAGGGTGTAAGCACAAACGCACAGTTCTTGAGGACAACAGGAGGGACTCCATCAGGCCCATATACCTTGTTAGTACTGAGGCCAGTGGTGGCAGAAAATACATCAGCTGAAGAAATTTTAATGTCAGCCATGATGAAGTCAGATGGGGGAAGTGACTGAGGAACAGCACCAGAATGGACGTGGAGGAGAAAGTTTGAGCAAAGAGATCTACTTTATCAGTAGTAGAAACCCTACAGAGTCATCAGAGTGCAAAAGAAGAGGGAAGGTAGATGAGGTAAAGTTAGTAGAAAGGTTACTGGGAAGGTGCCAGAAGGAGAGAGGAGAATTTGAGTTGGAGAGTTCAGAGCATTTAGTATGGATGAAATTATTTTTAGCATAGTGAAGAACAGACTTTGCACGATGCCGAGCAGCAACACAATAAAAGATGAGATTCAGGGTGAGTTGGCACAGGTACCTTTTGTAGGCCTTCTCCTTGTTGTGGACACCATCAGATCAAGTGTGATTAAACCAAGGTTTCTTTGCATTAGTCAATGGATATGTGAAAGGAATTATGCTTCCATGCCTGAGAAAATAACCTTCATAATGCGCCTGGGACACTCAGATGGCTCTCAGCCGTGGAAGCAATAATCATTCCAGAGAAAATCAAAGAAGTACTGCCTAAGACCCTCCTAATCAGCAGCTCAAAAGTGCCACAATCAGCGTTTCTTTGGAGGGTCCACAGGGCATACATGAGTGATAGGACAGGTTAAGGTGATAAGGTAGTAGTCAGAGGAGCCCAACAGAGAGGAAAGATTAACAGTGTAAGGAGAAGGATTAGTTGTAAGGAAGAGGTCAAGTATGCTGGAACTCTCTCCAAGGCGGTCAAGGATACTGGTATGATGCTGTACAAGCTGCTCTATGTCATTAAGGATAGAAAAGATGTAGACTTGTTCACCAAGTGGACCAGTGAAAGGGGAGAAGAGCCAAAGGTAGTGGTGAACACTGAAGTCTTCTAGTAGGGAGATTTCAGATAAATGAAAAATGGATAGATGTGTTCCATCAGAGAATTAATATAGTCGAAGAATTTTTCATAGTCAGTAGAATTAAGAGGTAAATAAACAGCACAGATATATTTAGTCAGATACTGACAAGAAAGCCGAAGCCAGATAGTCGAGAATTCAGAAGACTCAAGTTCAGGAACACGAGATCAAGATATGTTGTTGCGTACATATACACAAAAGCCACTTTGGCTTTGAAATGAATATAGAGAAAGGAGGAGGGTACGGAGAAGGGTTTGCTATCAGTTGCTTCAGACAGCTGAGTCTCAGCTGAGAAGAAAAGGTGAGGTTTAGAGGAGGGGAGGTGGTGCTCAACAGAGAGAAAGTTAAAGGAAAGGCCACGAATATTACAGGGATGAAATTCAAGTGAGACAGTCGTTCCAGGCATCTTGCTTTGTCGTCGAAGGTAGAGGGGCGGTTGGTGGGGATATTTGTGCCCCCCTCACCCCTGGGGACTCCGATGCTTGATTATGAGATGCCATTTTGGATGAAGTTTGAATAGGAAGTGTATTGTGTAATGTGCATGTAGTTTCGTGTTGACAGTTAGAGAAACTTGTATTGGAGAGTATGCTCTCCTACTCTCTGTGTTACTGAAACATTGAATAAGTTCAGCAATGGGGGATGGTCAGGAACTAGTCCCGAGGGCTGATGAAACGGGAGCTCCAGCTCTCCCTGTCAACAGCTTTCCATTCATCTTCGGAGTAGTACCGCCCTCAGCACCCTGCTCGACTGGTGCAACAGTCTACTACCTTCTAAACCACTAACCATTTTCTCTTTTTGATCTGTGACTTTGTCTGGTAAACATGGAATTGTATTTATCTCAAATGTACATTTGAGATAAATACATTTCCATCCCAGCCTAATAAGTGAAGGCAGCATATCCAGAAGATTTCGGTCAGCGACATTCCACATACTCTCCCTTATATCTTTGCAAGGTGACACCTATTATGACGATAATAAGAAATTCTAAATGGAACTAATTGAAATTTCAAAACTATCACTCAAGGACAGTCAGGAATAAGTTGCAGAGTTTAATTATAGTATGGTAACAAGCAATTATTATAGGCAGCAAAAGACTGAAAAGAAAATGCTTTCAATAAAAAATGAAAATCTGCCATTTTGATTTAAAGACATTTACCGTTAGACTACTAGTGAAAAATTTGAGTCATTTATTTCCGTTTTTGTTGTTTTCATGGATGACGACGGAAAGCGGGAATGCGGCGTAAGTTGTTGGGATATTTTAAAAGGCTTGATCAACAAGCACGAATGGAGACTGTCAGACATGCAGCTTTTACACAGCATTTGGTCATTTTTCCATAAGAAAAATTTCTGGAAGACTTAGTATAAGCCTGAGAACTATCAGTAAATGAAATATAAAAGAACCTCGCAAATTTGCCGAGAGTCGGAGCTCATTGGAAGAATGCAAATTTGTGTCGTAGTCTAGTATCCTCGGTGCCTGAATGACTGGTAAGAGTAATCCAAAACTTCCAAGTCAGCATTTTCAGTTCAGCAGGACATAACGGTATATTTAAAAAGAAAAATATTTCTGATTAAAAGATCGAACAAGTATGCGCTTTTGGATTGCACGAGTTTGCAAGTCCATGTTTTAATCCTCTTTTCTGCCTAGCGTAAGATTAAAAGGTATAATCTGTCATACCTTATAGTTTTGCAGCAATGGGGAAAAAAACAGATAATTACAGTTATTATATGCGAGCGAGAGACAAGGAATAAGAGGTAGAAAAGGCCTAGAAGCAGCCTCAGGTAAGGGAAGCTTAGAATAATTTCATTTTTGCAACATTTTTATTGCTCCTATATCATCACCATAGCATCTGAAAAGTAAGTAGTGTATTGCACTCAAAAGAATTTTCCTAATCTGGCCTTCGAAGCTAGACCATTAGTATTTGAAACCCTGGGACGTAAATAAATACATGAGGAGGTTAGGGATATTCTGTGTGCCACACGCGGAGTAATATAGTACACATTCATATCGCCAAACGTATGTTACAGGTTAGTTTCAGTTATATAATTGCCTCACGTTATTCATTTCTCAAAATACTTAACGTGATATACTGTTTATTTTTCCTTTGATATGACGTGATGAAGTACAGATTTTTTTTCTATACATTCACCAAGTTTTAACGAAATGCATGGCAGTGTAGTGTCCAAAGTATTCTGAAACTCTGCCATCACGTCTTGGGGCGACTGAACAGTACGGGAAGGATGTCCTTTAAATTAAACATCTTGTGCGTCAAATAATGAAACAATATTTCGGTTTGCTAAGTTTTACCGAGATCAGTTTAGGCTGAAAAAGATCCTCGCAAGTCAAAAAAAAAAAAAAAAAAAAAAAAGACCCAGTAAGCCTACAGTTGAATTAAGTTGTTGCTTTGTACTACCTTGTATCTCTGAACTAACTAACTATATATATATATATATATATATATAACTAGTGCCCAGGAACTGGCAGTGGCAAAGAGGAATGGGGAATATGTTGTGCATTCATG
>JAGKTI010026428.1:0-12795 GCA_018397915.1 Birgus latro | reverse complement strand
GGAAAGTAGGTGAGAGAAAAGGAAGGGGAGAACTAGACTTGGGAGAAACCAGGGAATGTACTGAGTCTTAAGTGAAGGAAGTGGTACGCAGAAGAAGCAAGCAGTAAAGTGAGGAGGGGCACTGAAGAGAGGGAGAAAAGGGAGATGCGAGTGACAGCCTTGTAGAAAAGAGTAGAAAAGTAGTAATGACTGGAGATTCTTGAAATTGAAAATATGAGAAACAGTGGTTGGAAAGCAGAAGGGCAGTGAAACGATGGAGATGTACGAGTAGAGGGGGAGATGGAGAGGCCAGGGAGATAAGAAAAAATACTGTATAGGGAGAGGCCTGGGAGGAGACAATGCGAGGAAGAAATGGAAATTTGTGATGGAATGGAGAGGGTCAATAAAGGACGTGAGAGAAAAGGGATGAATGGAGAGGTTTTGGAAAATTTGCAAAAAGTTGATAGGGTCTTAGAGGGAGGAAATGAAAGTCAAAACAAGTGGCAATGACTGGAATAGAGATGGCAAAGGAATGGGAGTGAGGAAGAAGCTTGGGAAAAAGGAAAAATGACGAGTGGCCTCTAAGAAGCTAAGGGAGGCAGAATGGAAAGTGGGAATGAAATGGGAAGGAAAATGAGATGGAAGGAGAAATATGCTTAAGAGGAAGAAAGAAGAAGGTTGGGATAACAAAAGGTAATGGAATGGAGAGGGAAACGAGAGTTAAAGAAAAAGAAAAAAGGGAGAGAGTAGAAGGAAACAAATAGATGCTACGAAAGACACAAGGGACTGGAACAGCGAGGAATAAGAGAAACAGAGAGTCATAGCAGAAAAGGGAGGGTAGGATGGGGGAACGAGAGAGTAAAAAAAGAAAAACTAAGTATGAGACGAATAAAAAAGAATGCAAAAGTATCAACAGAGCTGTCAAGGGATATGGAAAGAGGATGAGGAACAGATAACAAAGATAACGACTGATGAAGCCAAGAGGAGAGCTGGAGATTATCATGAGAATGACAAACTATTTTAATAGAAGGAATAAAATGAACTGGTGAAATATGGGTGAAACAAAACAGAAGAAACACTCTACAGAGAAGTTAACAAGTACTGTAAAACAGTACAGTATGCATAAGGGCTGACTGAAAACGGAAAATGACAACATCCATTTGCTTTACTTTTGAAAATATAACACAACCATGTATAAGTATACGAGCAATTACAGTATGAGACTCTCACTGGCTGTCCCCAAATATCCCATATCATAGACATAACACAGATGCTATATTGTTGTAGGTGATGAGTCATTCTGCATCTTTTTTTAAGTAGTGTGGTGGCAGAAAATTGCTCTTTGTCCTGTCGACTGTCGGGATGGATGGTGAGACAAGTCTCCCTGCAAATTTTGATATGATACGATAGTAATTGGATATCTCGAGCCTTACCTAAGGCACCGGAGTGCTATGGCGAGGTTTATCACTAATATCTGCTGATATAATATGGTTGTGGAGGGTACCTCACTCCCTGCTTCGGGGTGTTAACAGTCTTAAACTTAGTGTCGGCAAACAAAGCTTCGGTCTACCTGTCCCCAAATTGCAATACTGTTATGATAATTGCTACCTACAAAAAGGAGTATTGTTGATGGTGGAGAGTCAAGGTGGGACTCTCGTGGAATGCTCCACTGCTTCCTCCTGTTGGATGTGTAATAGAGGTGCCAGTGGAGAGCCCTTAGGGGTTCGTTACAGATGATGGGAGTACCGGGAGGCTCAGACGTGCTCTCTCCATCTGCACTGGCAATAGATAACTCAGTGATGTTCTGGACTGCTCCACTTTATTACTTTTTTCCTTCAGCACCAATGTCAGGAGGTGGGACGGAACTGCTGGTGGGTAACCTGGGGGAGCTCAACTTTGATGCTGCTTTGGCAGGCAGACTGTCCTCAGATGAAGGACTATAAGGGTATCCCGGCTGCTGGTGGCAAGGACAGGAAGCTCCGGAAGAGAATGGAAGGGCTGACTCTTTATGATTCCTACTGTAACTCCAGCGTCTTTTATTGCCGGTGTCGTCGGGGAATGCTGATTACCACTGAAACCCACGTCACTGAGGCAGCGCTAAGGTACCACAAAGTGACTGGTAAGCCCATGAGTATCCCGACATAATCTGGCAGAGATTTCCCATTCAACCAGGATGTCTTGCTTTTGATCCCTCTTGTAACTCTTGTACTACAAAAATATGGAAGAGAAATGGAGCACAAAAGCAAAATATAGAAAGAGAGAGAGAGAGAGAGAGAGAGAGAGAGGTGGGGGGGGGGAATGATTTCCGCCAGGGAGCTTCCTTTTGAAGGGTAGGAAGCATAAAACATCTTGAACATGATGAGACAGAACATGGCAAGAGAGTGAGTTAGATGGATGGGAGCGAGTGACGGTGAGTAACAGGGATGTGCAAGAGGGAAGAGGGATGAGTGAATGGGAAGTAGGTAAAATTAGGGAGAAAAAGGGTAAGGATAAAGAATATTAAAACTGGTGTCAGAATGGGTCGTAGATGGATGAATAAGCAGAACTGATGAGTGGGAAAGAGGAAGCCTGTGGAAGCGGGATGTGCATGAACTGTTATGACTACGTTGGTGAGGGATGTAGGCGAGAAAAAAAGAAAAAAAAAAAAGGGAAGGCAGGGTCTAGTATGTAAGAGCGAGGATGAATGAATGAGTAATACGAAGAGAGTGAGAATGAATGCCAGGAGAAGCTAGAGAGATGAGTGTGTATAATATCAAAATATATGGGGGAGGGAGGTATGAAAAATAAACGGCGATACTAGAGAGCGCTAAACTAAATAAAGACAGAGAAGAGAACGATGTGCAAGATGGAAAGGAAATAAAGAAAAAATATAAAGAAAACTGACTGACAGCGTGACTGTGAGGACGAGCAACTGAACTGCTTGAGTGTAAGAAGGATGCGGAAAAAGAGGGACAGACGGGTTTGTAGGATAAACAAGGATAAATAATACTTCGTCCACTTTACCTGGCGGAGATATACGTTAGTTTACATCTTATTTTGCCAAGTTTAATAGCGAAACGCACCATCCTTTCCATAACACTTTATCGAGACTAACATATTCTGGTTTTAATCTCTTGCCACAACTCAGTAATTCAAGCTGCAGAGATGGCAGATTTAAACTAAGTGGGAAGTAAAAATGGGCTGAAGATGACTAAACGGAGTAGAGGATGAATCAGTATGAAAAATGATGACTGTTAGGATGCGACAGCGTACTGTACGAGTATGATTTGTTGTGAGTGAGTGAGTGTACTGTAAGCTGGAAGAGAGGACAGGTGAGTGCTTGTTTAGACGAATTCAAAGTTGATGTTAGAACGAAAACTGAATAGAAAAATGATAATAAAAAAAAAAAACCGATGTGAAGGTAAGATACTGGGTAGAAGAAATGATTGAAATGCTCGTACTATGTGGGAAAACGAACGGGTGCAAGGTATATGGACACGAACACACACGAAGATGAACGAAATATTAAGCGAAACTAAAAATTAATGGTAACAACCAATACCAATTTAAATTTCTCTCTCTCTCTCTCTCTCTCTCTCTCTCTCTCTCTCTCTCTCTCTCTCTCTCTCTCGGCTGTGGTACTTGAAGTGGATGAAATTTAATGAAAACTAGTCGGCGACTAGGAATAAGTGAGCAGCGAAACCTGAGAATGATAGTAAAGAAAAATAAAACTAAGACCTTGAGATGTAAACTCTGATAATTAATGATTAATAAGTGAAAGGATTTATGGGGTAGCTGAATTAGCTGGGTATTGCACCAAAAAGGGATGGCGGGAATGCAGGGGAGAAGTTACAGTCATGTGGGAAATTGACAAATGTTATGGAATCAGTGACTGATGGCCGGGATGTACGTCTGGAAGAATCGTCTGGATGAATACAGACACTTCATGACGGACTATTGGCACCAACATAAAATGGTAATTAAGATGTGAAAATTTTTATGGCAAAAATCATGACTTAGCGATAGAAAAGGCCGTCTCTATAAGTACGAGTGTATGTGGCGCTACCTGTTGAACAAGGAGGGCAAGTGTACAAATACTTAATCCAATGAACCATCGAACATTTATTTTACCATATCCCCAAGATGCCTCTGATGGCATGTGCATAATCACCGTTTCATTGGCTCAGTCGTTACTAGGAATACATTTGTTCGATACGGGAGCAAACTATGAATGGGATAGGCGGAGATGAGTTGGAGATGCGGGTAAAACTAGTGGTGGGTGGTGGAGCACAGAGAGGCGAATGCATCCTGGAAGGAATTTTTTCTTAAAAGAATGCAGCGCAGGGCAGAGGAACGTGGGTGACCGCAGGGGAGTGGGTGAAATGGGCTTAGATGATGCTGGCTTGTGGGACAATGAAAATCTCGGAAAATCTGAGGGGCTAAGTCTCAATTATCCTTCGACATGCCTAATTGTGCCATAAACAAAATATAAGAATGGTTCTTATATATACTGTACATGTGAAGTGTCACCTTCAATAAGACGCGAAACAGAATTATGTATCCGTGCTGGCAATACAATCATAATCATGGAATCAATGTGACGAATTAAGCGAAGTAACCAGCCGAGGATTGAATCAGAAAATAAAGTACAGACTATATAAAGTTCGTACTTACACACGCAGACCAAGCACTGCAGAGCTAATTACCTGAAACAATGGAAAGTATTATATTAGATGGCATTATTTGACTGCTTGTTGAATTATATGGCATACCAGCCTACTATAGGAATAAACCATAACAGAGATTAGCTGGTGAATTCTAGTGTGCTGTGGGGACGGCTCCATCAGAGTTACAAGAGTCTCTCGGTCTCTCCTATGCAATTTCTGGTCCCATAACGCTCTTCGTGTTATGAAAATTTTAGCTTTTCAAAGTCCATTGATCGCATGTTTTATTATAAATTTCATGAAGGAGCCAAACCATCAGCACTTCTCACACCAGCAAACTGAGCTGTCCTCGCACCACACAAGATATAGGGGACACGTAACAGATCACCTTATGTGAAGTTTGGTAGCCAACCTTATATTAGAGGTACACCATCAGCGTTAGTACTGTGGTAACTATCTCAGATTAGTGTAACCTAACTAGGTAAACTATCACATCATCATTATTTTAGGGCAAAGGAAATAAACTCGAGGGAATCCGATATAAATAATGTTTGTTGTTGTTGTTGTTGTTGCTGTTCTTGCTCCAGGATTATCTATGAGCTGCAGGCTGAAGTAGCCATTCTGAACCTGCTGTCGACCATCCTACTTTCGAGGGAAAAGAAGGGAGTCGAGGGTCGTTTGTATAACCGGACACCCGAGTTACCGAATCACCCTGGTGTAACGGTGTGAAGGCGCCCCTCTCCAACACGGAGGTAAACCATGAACAGAATAGCCATGTATATCAATCTTCTGTATGGGCTTCAAGAATAAATATCAACAAAGCATGACCGTAGTACATCTTGTGTTTGGATGATGCTGATTTGTTGGCGGCGTAGCTGGTAAAGGTTTAAATCAACGCTTCTACCAAAACAATATGAATAAGTAAGTAAGTACGCGGAATTCCTATATACCCTTTGCCTATGAAACATGTAAAGATAAAAGAAGCAGCTCCTCACCAAGTACACAAATTCTCAGTGTCACTGATGAAAGCATTTCGGCATAATTCGCTTAGATTAGAGGGTAAGTACTGAAAAATCATAAGTGAACGTGACTAAGGCAGCTTGGTTAGCCTCTTGACCATATGAGGTATTTTTCATTTTACTGATTGATACCTCAAGCCATTACATCTAGCTTGAGAGAGACTTTTCGAGCTAAATAGGCGAGGTGCACATTTCAGCAACCTTTTCAGCTCAGGAGACATTTCTTAAGCCGAATACAGTTGTCTGGACACAACAAAAATCATGTTAAAAATTACATCCTGGGGTTGAAGGAACTAAAAACTACAACATCCACACAACCGAATCACGAGCATTTAACAGAATTCAGTTATCGATCACGTACAAGGAAAAGATAGATGTGCATATAAGAAGGGAACAATTACCATTTTAAATCACTTTGCCTCATCTGGGATACAGGAAGTAAAAACAAATAAATAAGCAAACAACACCCTTTTTCCCTTCTGGGGCTCGAGTCATGCGGTTGAATCCATAGAGTTTCATTATTTCTTTACCACTGTTAGTTCTCTCATGGTACGAGGAACTCGAGTATTATATTTCAAATGACGCCTCACGATTTAATTCAGCTAAGGGTAAATCACTGAAGCCTGAAATTCTTATTACTGTCACAATCCTTCATGGTCGAGAAACCACAGTTCTATTTCAGGTAACGTCAGTCAGTTTAAATCAGCTAAGAGACTGTCATGGAAACTGAGTGTGCTGAGAGCTGTGGGGTATTCTCTTTTCATCACTTATTTATATCTCTCTCACTATACATACTCGTAAAATATCTACTCGCTTCAGACTCTCCATTTCTCTGTTATTCATAGACCTTCTTGTCAACATTTCCTTCTTCCTCACCCGCGACCACCTTGTCCCTCGGCATCCCCTCCCCTCCCCTCCCCACTCCCCTTCCACCCTCCTTTCCATTACTGACATAAAGCGTAACCTGATCATGGAAAAGGATTTGTTTTTCCCCCACGGAAGTCTATCTCAGGGTCAGGTACGGGGAACACGATCAAGGGGAAAGGGAAATGTGGGTTCAAGGAGCGAGGGAAGAAAAGTTGATAGGTGAAAAAAGAAAGAAGAAAAAGAGAGAGGAGAGGAGAGGAGAGGAGAGGAGTAAGACTATGGTGAAACAATTTTAGGAGGGTGAGAGTGGGGGATGTGAAAAGCAAATGAAAAGAGAGAGGAGTCCGAAAGGAAATGCGGCTTTAGGAAGTGCCAGAAGAAAACTTTTGAGGTGATGAAGAAAGCAGAGAAGAAAGGCATAGACATGATGAGACGATGTGGGAAGAGTAAGAAAAGGAGACGTGAAAAAAAAAAAAATGGAAAATGCTAAATACGATTAAACTCATGTTAGGGATTTTTTTTTTTTTTTTTTTTTCATTACACATGTTGTGCCTCATCAGGTTAAAAGGAGCCCGGGGTTAGGCTATTCAGTCCTGACATTTAAGGCAGGGAAGACCAGTGGTTCGTCCATCAATGGCATTATGTGAGCAACAAGATCAAACCTTCGATTCAACTCACTGTGAGCCACATCCTGTTGGAGTGCCTTAACTCCACTAGTCCAGCAGACATCGACGAAAAACGGCAACACAGAAGACGAGTGAATGTAGACTTAGTGTAGCCTATGGTCTCTTTCAGTCTTCCAAGCCTTGTTCCAGATCACAAATGGACTAACTTGATGACACACGCAGTCGGCCTTACAGCTATGATGTGATACTTGAGAATGGCAATTTTCCTAAAAACTACTGTTATTTTGTACAAACATTCCCATGCAGCTCTGGACATTTTCAGCAGATGAAAGCTTATGATATTCATTTATTGATACAAAGAGTAAGTCTGTCGCTACCTTAACGTATGTAATTAGCTGCAAGTGTCTCAACTCTTCTCCTCCAGGAAGTCCTTTTACCTTATTCATTCTATCTCCTCACGTGCATATTCACCTTAGGACAGACCTTCAGAACCTTATGCAGTCTAGATACAGCTCTCCAAAATTCAACAGTCGTCTAATTAGAACAAGAACAAGTTTTATTAAAAAAAAAATATCAGTGCTGTAAAATTGTTTTATCGCAACAGAATGTAGAGACACGGAGGAATGATATTCCCACGAAAAAGGAACGGATGAAAATGACATATTCTGCGTACTGTCTTTCTGCCACGGATAACAGAAATGTGGTAAGCTATATTACGCAATGAACGTATGATCTGATGAGGCATGATGTAGCTTCTGTGATGGGGAAATAATTATGCAATTTAAAAGACTGAAAACACTGACCACAGATAAAGAGGGATATTAAATTAAACAGTAAATAATAAAAATTATGCAAACTTGAAGGAAGCACATGAAGGATAAAATTTAAATTAGGAAACGTAAAGTACTCAATGTGAGAAAATTTTCGGTCAAGCAGGGAACAAATTAAACAGTAAAGAATTCATGCGATAAGACTGTAAGAAAGATTTAACATTCATTATTTGAAAAATCCTAAGCTCTAGAAAATACATTCCCCTCCCCTTCTCTACCCCCCGCCCCCCTTCTCTCATATCACTACGTCCATCTCATCCCGTCACTTCAACCCTCCCTATTAACCCCCACCTCTCTTTCTTTTTACCCACATATATATAAATGCTCCGTCATACCTTAAGAGAGTTCAAGTCGTGCTGAAACTACAATGTCTCCCCATACACAACTCTTCTGTCGATATGTTAAAGTGGATCATGGAATTCGACAAAAGAAACATTAGTTCAGTATATATACAGTATATAGAGTAGGCAGGATATGTCCCGATAAGTGATTTCAACTCATCCGTCCAGAGCGAGAAAGGAAGGAGCTGGCTGGGAAGAGAGGCCGTGGAGGAGTTTAAGAGTTACATGGCAATGTAGAAAAAGGTAGTTGCATACAGTTTCAGGAAGAAGCTAGAGACGCATATGACTGGAGAAGTTGTATACAAAGCTCGTTCCAGGCACTAAATTAGCATTCCAAATGAAATAACATTTTTCCAGTTTATTTTCCCCTCGCCCATACGCATAAAACCTCAAAGCTAGTTTATCTTTCCTTCCCACATAATCACGCCACATTCGGGTGGAGGGTTTGGTACGCGGAGAAAATTTTTTTTTGCTATCCTTGTCCTTCCCTCACAATTAAGCAGATACTACCTAGTTTGGTCCAAACGGAATACTAGTTATGCTTTTTATCTTACTTCATGTTTTAAATAAAAAACAAGTAGGAATGGTTAACACAAGGAAAATAGAGGGCAATACAGTATATAGGAAACATATGGCAGAGTGAACAAGAGAGAAGGAATGAATGGTATAGAAATGAATATGCAAGGTGATAAAGTGTGAATGATGGGGTACGAAGATGAAAACAAAAAGGTACGAAATATTTCCAGGTTTAATGTCATCTGTGTCTACATCCCATTGAATTTACTTCGGTATCACTACGTTCTCATTTAAGAAGGGAATATACAGGTGTAACATAAGTCACAAAATATCCCTTACACATTAATTTTCAGTGGTATGAGTTTTGCACAGAGTAGAGATCTAGAAACTTTGTGGTTCTGATTTGCCTTGACCTCTTTGCATGTCTAACTACACCTCCATATCTTCTCTCACACGGCAACTGCTACCAACCTATCTAACATATATACACATCATCCCTTCTAATCTTATCTCATACATAACTTAATCTCCGCTGATACTTAGAAATAAGGCCACACCTTACACTCATACACAGACACACCTCCCAGTCTTACCTTAGGCAGAAACACACATATACAAGACTTATCTACAATCATATACACAATTACATCTCCCAGTCTTATCTCCCGCTTCTATACACAGCAACACTTTCTCCATTCATATCCCACACATGCAGTCATAACTCTGTCACATCTCATACACAACCAATTCCTCACAGCCTTATTTCACACAAACATATACAGCCATATCTCTGACCAGTCTTAGCTAATACCCATATACACAGCATGCACCTCACAGATATACCTCCTCTCAATCTTTCTAATGCACATACACACAGCCACACATCACAGTTATATTTCACACAGTCACTTGTTCAACCAGCGTTCCTCTCCTTGAAAAGCTACTATATCAAACTCACATGTTAGGCTACTATGATTTATTTTTCCCTTAAATCTCCATTCCCTTTATATTCAATTATATAACGTACATATTCGTCTACAGTAAATCAAGCCAAGGCAACGTGATGTATGCTTGTGCGTGCCTGTCTATGTTTGTGTAGTGCCAGTGCGTGTGCATGATTGGTACGTGTTTAATCAGTATTAATCTTGCAACTCGTACATCAGTCTTTAGCGAGGGCCGCACCACGCACACACGCCCATGATAAAGATATTGTTCGAAGCGGAGGGGTAAGCTAGGCGAGGGGAGCGGAGGGGAGGGTGAGAAGGGGGACGAAAGAAAAATGAAGTAGCATAAGTAAGAGGAGTAGGCGGTGGAGGGGCCGGGTAGCAGGCGGGAGATTAATTAAGCCCACATAATAAATGTATATGAAAAAACCATCAATCACACCCGCAGAGGCAAATTAAAGCCCCCACCAATAATATAATAAACCATCCATCATGGCGGGGAAATATTTGGTATTATAATAATCCATTCATCAGGCGGACTGGAAATGGGTATGATCAGCGACCATCACTCACCGACTGGCCAAATTAAACTCTTATCACAACCGCATCGCTCCCTCCTTCGCCTCCTTCCATCGTCCTTGTCGCTACATAAACGCTCTGTCATCTCCTTGTGTTAGGTCGCGTCGTAAATCTCTCTCCAAGTGTGCCCAGGTGCTTGCTTGCTCAGGGCATGGGTGTAACGGGCTGTGTGTGTGTGTGTGTGTGTGTGTGTGTGTGTGTGTGAAAGCCAAAACACTATAAAAACCAGCCGTACTATAACCGCAATACGTGCTTCCTCCTCATGTAATGGCACAAATGTCGGTAGGGCAAAATAAACGCCAAGGCACATGCTTGCAAAACGATTCCCCGCCAGACATTTATTGCTTGTGTGTGACGAGCTTGCGCACATTGGAGGCAACAGCAAGCATCGACTTCACAGGTAGCCGGAAATGTTTGTGTTTGTGTATTTGTGTTTGTGTTTGTGTATTTGTGTTTGTGTTTTTGTCCCAGGAGGGGTGCTTGCAGTGGACGCGTGGGTGTGTTTCCGGCACTGATTTAGAAAGACCTGTCCATTTTTAGTCGCCGAGCTGGTATTTATTGCCTGTGTGTCGCCCTGTGTAGGTGATGCGTTCAGGTGTATATATGCTGATGTGTGTGTGCGTGTGGGGGGGGGCTTTGGTTCGCTCTGGACTGGTTCGTATATAGGCTATGTATAGACTCGCGTAAAGCTGTACACATATTCGTGAAATGGGAAGACATACATGTACATACAAAAGACTACGTTGTATCTGTTAGCTACATAAATACACATATATTTGTGGATCCCTTATCGTCTGCATGTGTTAGGCTGCATCAGTAAGTGCTTGTACATTTCTATTTAAGTTCATGGAAACAAAATACTCTCCGATTTGATAACAGGCACTGATTGAACCACTTGAGAGTCCACAAGAGGGTATACAAAATTGCGCTCCCTCCCCTCTGGTGCTCACATAAACCGCACTTCACCCCACAAAATACCATAAGCCAAAAATAGCTAAAACTAAACAACAACAGGATTAGATACCCGGCACCTCGTCTCGTCCTCCCGGTGACCCATTTTCCCCCTTCAGCACAGACAGGGGAGGCGAGGGAGGGTAAAGCAAGACCCAACTAACAACTCCCACCAAACAAATATTCACCTGCTCTGGGAAAATGCGTCCTCCAGTGGCCGTAATTTTCCCTTCCCCTCATTTCCTAACTACATTCATGGCCACCTAGTATGCAGTTTTCCAGGAGTAATGCTATGTAATCCTTGCCGTTCATTTTTTTATCTTTCCTCATTATTGGTGTTCCCCAGGTGACCGGGCTAATTAAGGCAGCAGCAACACCTGTACAGGCTCTCTGCACACACACACAAGCACCTCAACCCTTGCAATATTTTACTCCAACTTGCAAAACAGTTCTCGTTGCAGACCAGCTGACTTCGGGACTCCGGGGTTCTCTAATGAGTGCTGGAGGGAGTTTGCAACAGAGTACAGTACATTAGGGCGAGTTCCAACACTGCTAATTATGAGGAGGAAAAATAAGAACTGGTAGGAAAGAAGCACAGACAAAACTATTAAACAGAAAATGAAGAGCTGAGTTATGATAAAGGAAATGCAACAGCTGTGCGTCCACATGTGACTGCCTAAAACATCATAGCTTACTTTCCTATCGCCATTAAAAAAAAAACAATAATGATCATAACTTCAACACGATAAGTTATCATCTATCTATCTATAGCTAGAAGCCACAATCCCACAAAAGGCGCCCAGCTGTCTCTGAGTTAGTTCTTTTATGGGGAGGGGCACAAACCCTCTGCCAACCCACTTGCTGACACGTAGGGAACAAGTATAGTTTGGTTACGTGGTTACTACCCAGCATTGTAAATGGTTTCCTGGCTTACGGGAAACCGTTTGAGTTGTCTCTCAATGTAAAGCCACCTGAAAGAGAAAAAAGAGTAATACGAAGTAACAAGAAAGATGGGAGAAATAGGAAGAGAGAAGGGCAGACACAGAAAAAGTGTGATAGAGGTGGAAGGTGAAATAGGCAGCACTACATCAGGTGAGTGGATAATGATCGCCACCACCTACCATCACGTACACGTACATCAGAAAAAAAAAATAAGCAGACGAAAGACCTGGCGTGGAGAAGAAAAACACTAAACACAGCTCAGAGAAACCCTTACAAAACATGTTAATGATGATTATTTAAAAAAAAGGGGAAAAAAAAGAAAGAGGGCAAGAAGAGAGAGAGGCAGGCTAGGACCAACAGAACCCAGCCTCATCCAAGCGTGTAGGGCGTTGGGGCCTCCCTGAACACCCGCTCAACGACCCTCATTCACGTCAACCGGTAATTAGGTCATTCTGGCCGGCTTGTTATGACCCCGATCGTTAAGCTGGGGGCGGTGATGGGCAACGTAACGGATCTAATGAGCAGTTCTAGTCAAGGGGCGAATTGAGAGAGAGAGAG
>JAGKTI010026427.1:0-13601 GCA_018397915.1 Birgus latro | reverse complement strand
ACATCTTATGCACTAAAATATGGGATACAAAGCATCAAATAAATAAACTGTTACCAGAAAAAGAGTTAGGTATGGCAAAGGTGTTCACTGTTCACCAACAACACCGGTCATTCTTGACCCTAACCTAACCTAACCTAAATCAGAAAACCACTACCTAACTCCCTACCGGACATGCATAGCACTTAATTAAGACCCCATTCACATAAATAATTGGCAAAAAGCATGAATTAATGGAATTTTAACCCAAAAATGATGAATTTGAGGTGAGTAAGGCAGGGGTGTTCACGAGTTGGCAGCTTGGTGTAAGTAAGTATCGGACGTGGCTATCACTATGAAAATCATCATTTCTCATATCTTATGCACTAAAATATGGGATACAAAGCATCAAATACATAAACTGTTACCAGAAAAAGAGTTAGGTATGGCAAAGGTGTTCACTGTTCACCTACAGCACCGGTCATTCTTGACCCTAACCTAAACTAACCTAAATCAGAAAACCACCTACCTAACTCCCTACCGGACATGCATAGCACTTAATTAAGACCCCATTTACATAAGTAATTGGCACAGAGCATGAATTAATCAAATTTTAACCCAAAAATGATGATTTTGAGGTGAGTAAGGCAGAGGTGTTCTCCAGCTGACTACATAATGAACGTAAGGAAGAGACATGATTATTACTGAGAAAATCACCTTTTCACAGGCTGTGCACTCAAATATGGGACACAAAGCATGAAGTAAATAAAATGTAGCCAGAAAAATTATGATTTAGAGGTGTGGGGGGCGAAAATGTTAACCAGTTGACTAGATAGTGAACGTAAGAGACATGGTAATCACAGAGAAAATCACCTCTTTCACAGCCTGCGCACTGAAATATGGGACACAAAGCATGAAGTAAATAAAATGTAACCAGAAAAATTATGATTTAGAGGTGTGTGGGACAAAAATGTTCACCAGTTGACTAGATAGTGAACGTAGGTAAGAGACATGGTAATCAGTGAGAAAATCACCTCTTTCACAGCCTGTGCACTCAAATATGGGACACAAAGCATGAAGTAAATAAAATGTAACCCGAGAATGAGGATTTAGAAGCGATTATGGAAAATATTTAACAGTTGACAATGTTTACTTACAGTCCATCATTGTTGTTTACCCCCATCTCTAAGGTTTTTACAGTGGTCATAATTGCTCTTGAAGCAAGTCCAGTAATCCAGTGTTTAACTACACTTAATCCTTAGCACTGTGACTTTTGATTATTTAAACAAGAACGAAAATACCGCAAAAGATCAGACAGCCGTCCACTGTTCGCAGGAGTTGAGACAGAACTAGTAGGAGGGCGATTTGGCAGGAAGGGAGCTAGTCAGCGCGAGCAGGAAATGCAAACTGACGCGGTAGGAAAAAATCGATTTTTTCCCCAGATTTTTTTCGAATTTTTGAGCATTTTGGGGTTTGGACAGCCCACGATGTCCGAATAGTGGTGTATCCGGATAGTGGACGTCCAGATAGTAGAGAGATTACTGTATTCACTACACAGTAAGGCATAAGTGTGGATGTGTGGTCACTGGTGCTGCAGTCTATGTATTAGTGAACTGTATCAGGTGAATGAGTGAAGGAACCAGTCAGAGACACAAGTCAGGCAGTCCAGCATCGCAGTACCACCAAACATGGCATACATAAAACACCCACCTTTTCAGTATGACATTAACATGTAGAGTAGATCAGCATACTCTCCCAAACACTTTTCTCACACTATGAGTATCTCATGCAGTACCCTACATGTGCTTTACATTTCACACAATGTACCCCACTACGTCACAGGGGTTGACACTGGCAAGGGTGTGCGGCCAGAAGAAAACTTTGTCCCCGCTACCTGGTGGTGGACCGATTGAGGAGAGGCGTGAAGCGGGTTCCGCTAGCCTAGTTTTGGGAACCAGGATGGGATGGGACTTGGATCTGTGCTAGACGGTACAGGGCACTGTGGTTCCCAGGGTGCCGCTTCTGCCCAACAGAGAGGAGCCCGAACCCAGGAGTAGTGCCCCAGGAGGCTGCTCTATCAGTAAATGCATAAGGGTGGGACAGTTATGGTGCCAAGGTGCAATTGGAGAATGTCCCTGCAGCTGTCCTAGCAGAGTGCTCTGAGGCCATTGCAACAGCCACTGGTCATGGCTGGTGTGCTATGAGCTCCAGGTCCCACACCTGGACTTGGGACTGTGTGGGTGCACGGGACCTACGGTCTGTCTGTCCCTCTATTTAACTCTAATGACATGGCAAAAAATGAGAAAAGCCAAAAACCTGATGATGCTAAATCACTCAAGGGGATCATAGTGGCATCTTGGAACGTGGGTAGCTTGAAGGGTAGAGTGGGGGAAGTGGTCGAGGCATAGAGTAGGAGGCGAGTGGATGTTGGCTGTGCACAGGAAGTTAGACATGGAAGAGGATCAGGCAGAATGGCTGCTGGGAGGGATTGTCGGTATATGATATTTTGACAGGGAAGAGCAGATGGATATGGTGGTGTGGGTGTGCTGGTTATGGAAAAAATGGGTGGAGAATGTCATGAATGTAATAAGAGCGAATCAAAGGATTATAGTAGTGAAAATGCTGTTCAGCAGGCTCATTTTTTTCATTTACATCAGTGTATGCTCCACAGGCTGGCTTGGATGAAAAAGACAGATTCTGGGATGACAATATGTATGGTAAGTGATATGGAGGATGATGAGATTGCAGTTTTTTTTTTTTTTTTTTGGGGGGGGGGACTTAAATGGTAATGTAGGTGAAGCAGCTCAGTGGTATGAAGGAGTACATGGGGGATGCGCATATGGTATGAGAAATGAGTAAGGGGAAAAGATTCTCAAGTTTGGGGAGGCAATGAACAAGATTGTGTGCAACACATTTTAGGAAAAGAAAGAGTAAGTTGATTACATACAAGTCTGGGGGAAACAGTAGCCAGATGGACTATTTCCCGGTCAGGAGGGCTGATACGAGGTTGGTGAGGGATGTAAAAGTTATAGGTTGTGAAGACTGGGTGCAGCAAAACAAATAATTCATAGTGACATGGTGCTTAAGGAGTTAGTGATGAAGAAGAGAACCCACACACTTCACAGTAAAATAAGGAAGTTGAAAAACCAAGCATCATAAAATGCCTTCTATAGCAAGATGAGAAGAGTGGTGGCTGAACAGTGACCTGCTGACAGAAGTGTCAATGAACAGTACAAAGCTCTACAGAACAATCTCCTGAGAGCTACTGGTTTTGTGTGTGGATGGACAAGGGACCCCTTCCCCCAAGACATAAGGTAACATGGTGGTGGGATGAGGGTGTAGAAGCTGCAGTTAAGGAGAAAGAAGGCTTTTCTGGGAATGGAGAAGAGGTAGTAACAAAAAGGAATTCTTGCCTGCCAAGCGTAGGATTACAAAAGAGGTATACAGGACAAAATCTGGGTCTCAGAGACTTTTACTGGATAACATAAATAGTGTTGAAAGGAAGAATATGACATTTAAGGTGTCAAATCAGATGAAGAATGAAAACAGAGATATCATGGGTGTGATATATGGAGAATGATGAAAGAGTGATGATCAGCGAAGATATTAAAGATGCCTGGAAAGAGCATTATAAGTGGCTGCTGAATGAGGAGTTCAACTGGAACAAGGAAGGTTTAGAGTCAGCAGATCCATTGTTTGGTCTTGGTCTTTGATTGATGTTGCTAGAGTGAGCAGGGCAAAAGGCAGGATGCAGGTGGGGAAGGCAGGTGTGTCTGGACTGACTGCTGAAATGCTGAAGGCCTCATAAGATATAAGAGTGGGGTTAGTTACTGATTTCATAAATGTACAATTATATATGAGTGTGTTGTCCCAAATGACTGGCTGAAGAGTGTAAAGGTGTACAAGGGGAAGGGTGATGCCTCTGAAAGAGGATCTTATAGTGGCATAAAACTTTTGGACCAGATAATGAAGGTAATGGAGAGAGTTCTAGAAGGTACGATTAGAGAAAGAGTGACTACTGATGAGATACAGTTTGGGTTTATGCCAGGCAAAGGGACCACTGATGCCACATTCATTGTCGACAGTTTCAGAAAAAATATACAAGAAAGAAAAGGGATCTGTACTTTGTGTTGATTTTGAGAAGGTCTTTGACACAGTCCCTTGGGAGGTGGTTAGGTGGGCAATAAGAAAGGTTGGGATTGAGGATGGCTGGTTAGAGTGGTTATAGCTATGTATGCAGGTGCTTGCACAAAGGTGAGAGTGAATGGAGATTTGAGTGATGAGTTTTCTGTGAAAGATGATGTGCATCAGGGGGTCAGTAATGAGCCCTTCATTGTTTATCATGGTGCTTGAAGTTCTCTCACTTGACTTCAGAAATGGACTGCCATGGGAGATGCTGAATGACAATGATTTGATGTTGACTGCGGATGATGAAAGGAAGGTGGAGGAAAGATTTAGGAAGTGGAGAGATGGTATGGGGCACAAGGGCTTGAAGGTAAATGCAGATAACCCAAACATGATGGTATCTAGGGCTGGTGGCAGTACTGTCAAAGAAGAGGGAGAGTGGACATGCATGTGCAGTTTACCACATGGGCATGAGAAGTAATTCCATCCTGGGCTGTGTTTGTGATAAGTGGGTGCATATGAGATGTGGTATTAGCAGAATGTGAGATAATGCTGATTTTATGTGAGCAGTGTGTCGGGGGGGGCATGTGCAGTTTTTCAGACGTGAAAGGACTGATCTTGCTGGTGAGTCTGTTGAGTGTGTGGAAGAGTTCTGTTATGTGGGTGATATGTTATGAGTGGGAGGTGGGGCTGGAGCTAGCTCTGTGGCTAGAATGAGAAGTGGTTGGAAGAAGTTCAGGGAGCTGGTATTTCTGCTGACAATGAGAGGGCTCTCCCTCCGTGCTAAGGGATCTTTGTATGTGGCATGTGTTGTAAGTGTAATATTGTATGGTAGTGAGACCCGGACAATAAAGGATGAGGATATTCACAAGCTCAAACGTACAGAAATGACAATAATTAGGTGGATATGCAGGGCATACTTGAATGCAAGACCTTGGGGGGCAACATGTATGATGGAAGAGTTAAGAGGAAGGATGGGACTGGAGTGTGTTGGTGTTGAGATGAGGAGAGGTAGACTGCAATTGTCTGGGCATGTGGAGAGGATTTGGGATGACAACTGGGTGCAGAAAGTGAGACTATTAACATTGGGAGTAGGGTTGCGAGAGGCAGACCGAAAAAGACCTAGAACAAGGTCACAGAGTGTGACCTCAAGGATAAGGGTCTCAACTCGGAGACTCCCAGAGATCTAGCAGCATGGACAGCTGCCACTGGGGGACCAAGGCTGATGCATGCAAGCATGCTGGAGCCTTTATAAATGAAATGAAATGATATGTGACCTCCACCTGTCCAGCAAAACAGTTCATCTGCCAAGGCTCTGGAACCAAAGGTGCCGGAGTGTTGGTGTTGTACCTGCACAGCCACACGCTACTTAGCATCCATGATTCGTCTGAAAAATAGGGCATTAAATTATCTGGACATTAAGTGACCACCGTAAATTATGCAAAGGAGTACGGCAGCAGGGGGTCTTACACACTACCACAGTAGTTTTCAGTAATTTATGGTTAAAGTTGTGTTACTGTTTTGACTTAGTTTTAAGACAAACATACTATTATACATCAATATGAAGGTCCTGGTGATATTTTTCTGATGAAAGCATTCTTTCATAGAGGTAAAAAAAAAAAAAACCTTGGGCCCACAAATTATTAATACAGTATATGTTAACAATAATGTTACCAGAAGAACACCTTTATAATAATTAAAAAAGAGTGAAAGTTTTAAGATGAAATTCTTATTACTGTAGTTGATGGTAACCACATACAAGTAACCAAATTATGGCGCCTGGTAGTTTAGAGGGTAATTATGGCGCTCCAATCGAACTGAGCCAGTGAAGGTTCATATCCAAGGGGTGGTTGGGGTTTACTGCTCACCTTATGCCACTCAGGGATGAGTGAGGCTGGCCATGCTCATCTTAAATGTCAGGACCAACTTGCCTAGCCCCGGGCTCCTATGCTCCTCATGAGGCAAGGTATGATAGGCTGATGAATGAATGGGTGGATGATTTTTTAATAAAGTTTTATATTTATATGGTAATCTCTCGAGTATCCAGATGACCACCACCAGGACAATCCATTACCCGGATGCTGTGATCCTGCTGTTCTAAACCATTATTTGTATATTTTTTCCCACTATCCAGACAAAATGCTTGCGTCCGTTTCAGAACTATGGTCACGCAAAAAATTTCCACATGGGCGGGCAGGAATAGCCCAGTGGTGCCGCTGTGTCAGGCTGGTTAGTTTACCTGATGTCTACCAGAGACCTCCCTTCGCTTAGTCTCGGTTCCTGCGCAGTGATGTAAATAGTTGTTATAGCGGAACACATGGTGGTTTTTGTGGTTGATCCCTACCTGCTTCTGGCCTTGCTATTCCTTGCATGCCCCTTCCTAGGGTGTATGATGATGGCCTCTTCACCTTAGAAATGGATGAGGATAGTACTGGCTCAACAGAAGCTGGAGATCCTGGTATGACTGATGCAGGATGGTTGAATCGTGAGTGCTGACAGTGATTTTATTCTAGCTTACTGTACTGTACCATATTTTTATTCTATTTTGCCATGATTTTATTCCATTTTACCATTAGGTTTTGTGTTCCCACTGCATTTTTAGGTCTGCTTGACCAGGTAGAGAAGTGTTAAGCAACAGGAACAAGTGTTCTATGATGCACTGTAGTGGCCTTTAACACTAGCTTTCAAAGTTACGTTATGTACGAATGGGGGCCAGGGGAGAAGTCCACTATCCAGACAGAGCCTCTACCTGGACATGCCTTTGGTTCTATTACACTGGAAAATCAAGGGATTACTGTATTTATAATAACAATTTATAATAGTAAAGCATTTACAGGGACAACCTCCACCATGTGACAAGTATGCATGACTGATGCAAGCAGGGCTGGCTAGATGTCTGTGATTGCCTGAGCGGCCCAGCATAAACACTGACATCTGCTAGGCATGCTCTCACTGGCTGGCTGGATCTGACTCGTGAGCCCCTCTGCCACTTGAAACTAAAAGCTGACCAGACCTTTTGCGGGGGAAATACAGGTGACAAGCAACTCTGTTGAAACCTGTTGGATGGTCTCTTTTCCTTTGTCTATTTTCACCACGTGGTCGGGGAAGACTTGACTCTCATTTTCCTGGGCAGAACAAAAAAATGGCTGACTCTGGCTTGTAAGCCCTCTACCATTGTACTCCTACCTGTATACAGTATTACACAAGTACAGTAATACCTCAATATACGACACGCCTAGATGCGATACCCCAGCTCAACAATGGGGGTAGAAATACAACCATACCCTGCCTAACGATGGCCAAACCCTGGTTTAAAGATGAGTTTTGATTTTTTTTACTGATTCTGATGATATTTTAGACCAAAAGTGTGTGTTTAGGTTGATTTATAAACTGTTTTTAGACTTAGATTAATGTGCTTTAGCCACAGGTGGGGTGAACATTGTCATTTTGGGGTACAGTTTACTAAGCTTGATTTTTTCCAGACTTATAACTGATGTCTATCTATCTATCAATTGCCAGATGCCTCAATCCCGAACGGGGTGGCCACAAACAAATCGCCTCCATGTCACTCTGTCCCCTGCCATTTCACTACCACGCTCCCAACTCACACCCCTCTCTCTCATATACCTCTCCACTCCATCCCTCCATCTCATCCTCGGCCTCCCCCTCCCTCTCGCCCCCTCCACCTCACTCACATACACTCTCCTCGTCAATCCTTCACTCTCCATCCTCTCCACATGCCCAAACCACCTTAACGTGTTTCTCCTAACGCTTCCCATCACGTCCTCAACCACACCACAATGCAATGCTCCTTCACTTCGTCATTTGTTAGTCTGTCTCTCCATGTGACTCCACATGCTCCTCTCAAATAACTCATTTCCACTGCTCTCACTCTTGACTTCTGTCCTTCCAACAGGGTCCAAGCTTCACTTCCATATGTCAGAGTTGGTATCGCAATACTGTCATGTAACAACTTTTTCACTTCCATGTTCACCTCCCTGTTTCTTATCACTGCTTGCAACGAACCAGCAACCTTCCTTCCCTGCTGTACCCTTTCGAGCACTTCACCCTCCAGACTACCATCCTTACTCATCACACTGCCCAAATACTTAAATTCACTCACATTCTCCATTTCCTTCCCATCCAATCTCACTGTACACTCACTGCTGGCTTCACTTCTCTCGAAGACCATCACTTTACTCTTCCCCACATTCACCTTTAGATTCCGTTTCTTACACACTCTCCCAAACACATCTACCAAGCCTTGCAGCTCCCCTTCGTCTTCACTCAACAACACAGTATCATCTGCAAACAACAGTACAGGGAGTTTCCAAACACTGCCCTCTCTCACTAGGGCCGCTCCAACATCCACTGCCTGACATTGTATCTCTTTTATAACCCCATCCATATACAGATTGAACAACCATGGAGACATGACACATCCTTGTTTCAATCCAACCTTCAAATGGAAAGATTCACTCAGTTTGCCATCCACACGCACTGCAGCCTTAGCACCCTCATACATACTCTTCACTACCTTCAACAACTTCCCATCCACTCCATATATTCTTAATACCTTCCACAAACCTTGTCTATCCACCCTGTCATATGCATTCTCCAGATCTATGAAGGCTGCATACAACTTCTTGCCCTTCTCTAGAAACTTTTCCACTAAGGATCTAAGCATGAATATCTGGTCTACACAACCTCTCCCCTTCCTAAAACCTCCTTGTTCTTCTCCAACTAATTCCTCAGTAATTTCCCTAACTCTGTCAATAAGTATCCTACCATTTATTTTTCCTATTACACTGAGAAGGCAAATGCCCCTATGATTACCACACACTGCTTTTTCCCCTTTTCCTTTGTACAGAGGAATAATTATACCTGACTTCCAATCCTCCGGGACTCTACCCTCCTCCCATGCCAGTCTGCACACCTTCCACATCCATTCTATTACTATCTCTCCCCCATGCTTCAGCATTTCACCACACACTCCATCAATTCCTGGGGCTTTCCCCATTTTAACTTTCTTCATTGCTTTCACCACTTCCATCCTGGTGATTTCTTCCTCTCTTCTCACAACCCTCCTTCTCCCTGCCATTCCCCAGCCACTTATACTTGCATTACTTTCATTCTCTATGTTCAAAAGTTCATTAAAGTGTTCTTTCCATCTGTTTACTTTTTCTCTCTTCTCCACTAGTAATCTACCATTTTTATCTTTCACACCCCCACTGACTTCGTTATAACTGATGATTTTCAGATTTTATTTGTTGGTTTTAGGTATTTACAGGTGTTAGGCTTATATTACCTTCCTTGACAGCTGTTAGGCCATTTAGATTGGCTTGTTTTTGGGCTCATTTCAGTGGGTTTTGGGCTGGTTTGGGAGGAAACTCAAGACTGGTAAACGCTCCGCATTACTTTATGTTAAAAGTACCCCAGTATACGATACCCTGCCTAATGATGGGGTTTTACCTAACCAATTACATCGTTAAACCAGGGTATGCCTGTATATGGTAAATACTGTACTGTTTTATTATTTTTAAAGCATGGTACATTAAAAAAAAAAAAAAAAACTCAAATTAAGAAAATAATACGTAGCCTATAAAATACGCGACTGGACGCGGCTGCCTGCGGGTGGTGTTGATGACACTGTTATACAACAAACTTTTTACTGTTTGTTATTGAACTTTTTACTGCTTTTTGGTATACAGTAATACTTCGCAACGATCTATCTTGCTCTCGTGTTCCAGAACTTGATTCTTCTGCATTCTCTACTCTCTGGCTTCGGCTTTCCTGTCATTCTCTGACTAAATATATCTGTGCTGTTTACTTATCTCCTAATTCTACTGACTATCAAAAATTCTTTGACTATCTTACTTCTACGATGGAGCACATTCTGTCCATTTCTCCTTTCTCTGAAATCTCCATTCTAGGAGATTTCAATGTTCACCACCACCTTTGGCTCTCCTCTCCTTCCACTGATCAACCTGGTGAACAAGCCTACATCTTTTCTATCCTTAATGACCTAGAGCAGCTTGTACAGCACCCTACCCGTATCCCTGACCGCCTTGGAGAGAGTTCCAACATACTTGACCTTTTCCTAACAACTAATCCTTCTGCTTACACTGTTCATCTTTTCTCTCCGTTGGGCTCCTCCGATCATAATCTTATTACCTTAACATGTCCAATCGCTCCAGTACGGCCCGTGGACCCTGCAAAGAAACGCCGCCTGTGGCACTTTGGAGCTGCAGATTGGGAGGCCCTCAGTCAGTACTTCTTTGATTTTCCATGGAATGATTATTGCTTCCATGGCCGAGAGCCATCTGAGTGTGCCTTGCGCGTTACGGAGGTTATTCTCTCAGGCATGGAAGCATACATTCCTTTCTCATATCCTCTGACTAATGCAAGAAAGCCTTGGTTTAATCACGCTTGTTCTAATGCTGTCCGCAACAAGGAGAGGGCCTATAAGAGGTACCGGAGCCAACCCACCGCTGAATCACACCTTTTATACATTTCTGCCCGGAATCGTGCTAAGTCTGTTCTTCGCTCTGCTAAAAACAATTTCAGCCGTGCTAAATGTTCCCAACTCTCCAACTCGAATTCTTCTCGCTCCTTCTGGCACCTTGCCAAAAACCTTTCTAACAACTTTACCTCATCATCCTTCCCTCCTCTTTTCTACTCTGACGGCTCAGTAGCTATTTCTTCTACTGATAAAGCAGATCTCTTTGCTCAGACTTTCTCCTCCAATTCCACCTTAGATGATTCCGGTGCTATTCCTCCATCACTTCCCCCCTCTGACTTCCTTATGACTGGCATTAAAATTTCTTCAGCAGATGTATTTTCTGCCATTACTGGCCTCAGTACTAAAAAGGCATACGGTCCTGATGGAGTCCCTCCTGTTGTTCTCAAAAACTGTGCTTATGTGCTTACACCCTGCCTAGGTAAACTCTTTCGCCTTTGTCTCTCAACTTGTACCTTTCCTTCTTGCTGGAAGTTTGCTTTCATTCAGCCAGTCCCAAAGAAGGGTGACCATTCCCAACCCTCTAACTATCGTCCAATTGCTTTAACATCCTGCGTATCAAAAGTTTTCGAGTCAATTCTTAACAGAAAAATTTTAAAGCACCTTTCCTGTCACAACCTTCTTTCCGATCGTCAGTATGGGTTCCGTCAGGGACGCTCCACTGGCGATCTTCTCACCTACCTTTCTGACTCATGGTCATCCTCCTTTCGGAACTTTGGCGAAAGCTTTGCCATTGCACTTGACATCTCAAAGGCTTTCGATCGAGTCTGGCATAAATCTTTAATTTCCAAACTGCCCTCCTACGGTTTCTATCCTTCTATCTGTGCCTTCATCTCTAGCTTCCTTTCTGGTCGTTCTATAGCCGCTGTTGTAGACGGCCATCGTTCCTCTCCTAGACCTATCAACAGTGGTGTTCCTCAGGGTTCTGTCCTATCACCTACTCTCTTCCTTTTATTCATCAATGACCTTCTAAGCTGTACATCTAACCCTATCCACTCATATGCTGATGATTCCACCCTTCACCTTTCCATTCGGTTCCCGCAACGTCCATCTCAGCAGTTACTTCAACAAAAAAGGGATGAGGCTATGGCACACCTAATGTCTGATTTGGCTCGTATCTCTGATTGGGGTAAAAATAATCTTGTTATTTTCAATGCATCAAAAACTCAGTTCTTACACATATCGACCCGACAAAATCTTCCTCAGGATTACCCACTAGTGTTTAATAATGAACAGTTATGTCCTGCATCATCCTTGAACATGCTTGGGATTTCATTCTCTCAGGATTTGTCTTGGAAAGAACATATTACATCTCTTGTGAAATCTGCTTCCAAGAGATTAGGTGTGCTAAGCCGATTCCTTACTTTCTTTACCCCTGCACAGTTGATGACCTTGTACACGGGTTTTATTCGCCCGTGTATGGAGTACAACTCTCATGTGTGGGGTGGCTCCCCACATGCAGCTCTTCTCAAAAGGGTGGAGTCAAAGGCTTTTCGTCTCATTAACTCTCCTTCTCTTACTGATTCCCTTCAACCATTGTCTCTTCGCCGCAGTGTTGCATCTTTATCTCTCTTCTATCGCTACTTCAATGGTCACTGTTCCTCTGAACTGTCTGCTTGTATCCCTCCACCTCTACGACGGGCACGTAGCCGTCTAGCAACAAACTCTCATCCCTTTTCTGTCCAACTCTCTAATGCAAGAGTTAACCGTTACTCCCAGTCTTTCATTTATGCAACTGGTCAACTCTGGAACTGTCTTCCTCTGTCTGTATTTCCTACTTCCTATGATCTCCAGTCTTTCAAACGCAGTGTGTCCAGGCATCTCGAATTGAACGGATCTTGAATTTGGCTCTCTTTTGTCTGCTTTTGCTTTTTCTTGGAAGGAACAGTATGCAGGCCTGTGGCCTTTGGTTCCTTCTTCCTTGCATAAAAAAAAAAAAAAAAAAAAAAAAACTTCAACTTACGAATTCAAGATCCGAGCATTTCAAAGATGCAAACACTAAAAAAATAACGAATGTTTCACAGGTACGAATGTACGCTTATGTCAGATGTATATTTACAACTAACGAAACAAAATTAAATGCTTGCCACATCCACATCTTCGCAGGTGGAAAACGTTCCATCATCTTTTGTCAGTTGTAAATAGGCATCAGACAATAGCAGGAATGGAGTTGTGTGTTATACTGTATGTTTTTCTTGTGTATTTCTTGTGTTAATTTACACAATTCATAATACAATATAAACTGCTGAAGAACATTTAAAACCCTACCAACAGTTCAGTGAACAGTACAGTGTTTTTTATGCTGAACTTGTAGTACTGTAAGGGATTTTCATTTTGCGAACAAAATCAACTTGCAAAAGGCATCTTAGAACCAATTATGTTCGTAAGTTGAGGTATTACTGTATTTTTTACTGCTTTTATGTAAGTAGGGAAAAAGAAAAAAAAAATATCATGACATCTGAACAGTATTACAGTGTATCTGTAAAGGTTATACATGCCCAGCGTATTGTATGGCCGGCAACGTAATCACTTAGTTTTGGGATGCTGGCTGGCAGCTAGCCATTAGGCAGCAACACTGCTTTGCATCTGCATACACTCTCTTAGCCCCAATCACTGATTTTTTTTTTTCTTTTAACAGTTCCCCGGACATTAAAGCAATCAGACGGTGCGCTGGAAGATGTTACGGGGCGCATGGCTGTACAATATTTAATTCTCTAACGTTATTTTTGAGCTCTTGGGACCCTACCTCACCCCAAGGTAAGGCTGGGTGATGACTGTTGATTGATGACAATGACAACGATGATGATTACTTTGGTGTGGGAATGGAAGGCTGGATCATGACTTGACTGATGATGATAACAATGACAATGATGATGATGATGATGATTACCTTGGGATAGAAATGGACGACTGGATGATGACTGTTGATTGATGATGATGATGATGATGATGATGATGATGATGATGATGATGATGATGA
>JAGKTI010026426.1:0-13601 GCA_018397915.1 Birgus latro | reverse complement strand
TTCTAACTTAGCCTTGTTTAATATAACTCGATATCAATTAAAGGAAAAGAAAAGTAAGAGAAAGTCAAGTAGGGGGGCACGACAATCATAATAAAAATAAGAAGAAGAAGAATGATAATTATTAATAATAATAATAATAATAACTAATCATCATCATTATCATTATCTAATCCTGTATTGCCCCTTGAGGAGCGTAGGAAGCCGGGACTAGGCAAGTTAGTCCTGACATTTAAGATCAGCTTGACCAGCCTCACTCATTCCTGATGGTATTACGTGAGCAATAAACCCCAACCACCCATTGGATATAAACCTGCACAGGCTGAATCCGATTGGAGCGTCTTAATTACCCACTAAACCCCCAGGCGCCGTAATTTGGTTGTATGGTTACCACCCAACGTAGTATATTGTTTCCTGGAGTACTGGAAATCATTTGGCTTGTCACTCAGTGTTGAGTCACTCATAGGCGGAAGGGAGAGGAAAAAATGAAGGAAAGAAAGACAGAAGGGGAGTGTAAAGTCACCCGTAGGCAGAAGAAAAAGGAAAGAATGAAGGAAAGAATGACAAAAGAGGAAGGAAGGAAAGTAGGAAGGAAGAGGGAAAGGGCAGACATTTGAGAGCAGCATTGCATTGAGAGACTGGTTGGTGCGCGTCCCCACCTACCATCCATAAGCAATATTAATTATTATTAATAATAGCAATATATATCCATTGTCAGTGATATTGAAGAACAAGAGCGAAGAACAGGAGATGCAGGAGGCGGAGGAGTCCTCTGCGTTTCTTGATACTTCCCACGTGCCGTAAACATGTTGCCATCGTGGTTCGTCCCTCACCGAACACTCCCGGGAAACAGCATTTGTGGAAGTACGGTGCTTCTGTCTATCTCACTATCTACTTGCCGGTCTATCTCTTCGCTTCTCTCTCTCTCTCTCTCAACAGACCAGCGATTAACTATAATAAAAGAACATTGCTGTTTAACAAAATCGATGTAATTAATATCTGACTTGAATGTCTTCATAGAATCATTTCAGAGAAAGGAGCGATTTGGTAATACATTTTGAGGAATTTGGTAATTACTCAGAGGTTACCTTTCCACTGTCTACTCTTCTCTAACCACTATCCTATTTGCCTGTTTGATGCTGTATTTATGTTGTTTATCTCTCTTCCCCTCAGTCTCGCAATCACTCATGCACTCTATCCACCGATCTACCTGCCTACCTACCTACCTATATTTCGGTAATCGGCTCAACTTCTGATGTATCTGTCAGTTAAATTTTGTATCTGCCTATCCTTCTTTCTACCTAGTTACTAACTTGTCTTGCTTATCAACTTCCTTAACTGCCTTTCGACCAACTTTTTATCTTTTTTGTATCTATGTAGCTTCTGCCTTTTTATGTGTTTATATAACTTCTGCATTTTAATGCGTTTAAATAGCTTCTGTTTTGTTTAATTTGCTATTTGTTTATCTATTGGCTTTCTACTTTCTTTTCACTTTTCCACCTGTTTGGCTGTATACATATCATTTACAACACCTCATGGGAAAGGAAATCAGAGTTGTCTTTCCCATACATATTTAACTTTTATCATCCCCATGGCTTATTAATTTTTGTATCAGCTCTGGTTTTCTGAGTATTTCTCTCACAATTATAATGCAGAACGAAATAAAAATAAAGACTAAGTGCCTTCATATTCAGTCCTTCAAAAAGAAGTTGAACACAGAGGAATCCATATTTAAAACGTCTAGGTGCAGACGCATTGCGCATAAAAGACTGGAGCTCATGCATAGTGGGCAAGATAGAATGTGAAGGACAGGTCTAGAGCTCATCAGGATTTTGGGAAATATGCACGACAAAGTACCCGAGAACTCTGGGAACAGCATTTTGAAGAGAAAAGGGATAAGAGTGTGCAATTAGACTGGTGCTGCGTGCCCACGGTAAAGCAGCTGTTAATGGAAGCAGAGACTTCAGGCAATCAGTGAACAAAATATTGGAGGTAGATGAGAGATAAACACTGCAGCAAAAGAGAGGGTTAATAAATCAGCTAGAGGAAGGGGGTTACAAGTGCAAAGGATTATAAAGGAAAGCAAGGACATTGGACGAAAGCCGCAATATTCACCGTCTACCTGACTTAACGAAACTCAGCATTCTTCAGCGGATTTTACTGGCTTATAATTATTGTCCAGAAAATGCGAAAGCTGCTCTGCGAAGTACACAATATAGAAAATGCGTCGCATCAGCATTTCATTTTCAAGTCCCGTAATGAAAAGATAGGTAGTCCTCATTCTTTTTAAAAGAATAATGGCTTGGTATACTCTGCCGTAGGTAAAAAACATACAATCTAATACTGAAACATGATTAAAAAAAAAAAAAGCTGTGTATTTTCGGTACGAAAAAGTTATAATGTTTCACTGGGCAGTACTTTCCTTCATACCAATAGTTGAATGTGTTATATGTTTTAAACAAAGTGGAATATGTTTGCCAAGGCTGTAATCGTATACGACGTAATTTGGACTTCCGGGACGATAGGCACACACTCAGGAACTCAGGTTGTAAAACACCTCCACTGAAGACTGGACAATAAACTTAGAAGAGGTTCGTCCGATTTTTATGTATTAGCATCGAGTTGCTTGCTGACTCTCACTAATTTCGTTGGGAGAGAGATGAGGGGGGAGGGGGATCATTTGTACCAAGTGCCACCACGTTATGCTGATTTAGTGAATTCTCGCATCCTGTACACAAGATAGCCTGCTCAGCTTGATGTGTCCCGACATGTTACAGATGCAGAGATTATGAAGAGTCAACCAAAATACTAAAGCAACTTTGATAATATAAGTGGATTACAAGAAATTATGGGACAGTATTAACAGTAAGTGGCCACAGTACTAATAAGAGCATACTAGTATATAGGAAAATATTAAACAAAATTAAAGGAGTCCACGTGGAATTCTAAAAATAAAGAAATGTAATCAGATTGCACACACACACACACACAAATCGCAATTAGATCAGAGAAGAATATGATGGGCTGAGTAAATAATTATAAACTGGGTAACAACAAGATTAGTGAATATACAAAGATGATTATAAGATGGTTATATGACTGACATAAATACTGGTATATACTACAGTGATGAACAATAAAATTACACTGATATAATAACTGGATATGCAGAATTTACAATCTTTGTGAAAGAATGAGATCTCGCAATAACTAGATGATGTCCCCATAACTAGTTGGATGTCCACATGTCTTCACACAAATGAACATTGCATAGGTGGAGGTGCAGTTGATGGCGGTGTGGTTGGTGGTTGTCCCTGGGCAGTGGGTAGTGGGAGGTCATGCTCCCACTCAAACTTACTCAATTTTAGGATCAGACTGTGTTTTCTTCACGTCACTTTCAAAATCAACAAGTTTCATTTATTTTCCCTGGTTTCTGTTCCATCCTAATTTCATAGACCATTTTTTTCCTTACGTTTAACTCAGCAGTGAATAAAAACCACTATGATCAAGAATTCTACAAGGGTGGAAGCAGTAGGAGGATACACATAATGAGGCATCAAGAAAGAGAGATGAAGGAAGTGAGATATCTGAACACTCACTGTCATGATTGTTTAGGTAACCAATCGTACCTAAGTGAAGAGAGGTAATATTTACATCATCAGTGGGTAAAATGGAAGAGATATTTCAAAGTTATGTGAACGGATAGCATAGTGCTGGCGTGTTGGGTATATATAGAGAGAATTTGACTTAATGGAGCAATAGTCTGGAGCAATGAAAAGATTAGAAGCTTCGAGTGACTTCACAAGGATGCTTAGGCAGGTAACATTAACAAATGACAGTGAACGAGAGTAAAAGTAGTGTACATGGTCCAACTGAAAATGGAAGACGGGCATGTTGGTAGCAGGTGTGAAAGAACATCCAGAAGGAATAGTCTTGACTGAAAGGTTATGGACAAGAGCGTTCTCACAGGGGGAAGCTGTGATAGGAAGGATATTAAAGAGAATCACATGACAAAGACGAAGGGATTGAGCAACTGACGAACACAACTGTAAGAGATCAGGCTGGACAAAAACCACAGATAGGAGATAGAAGAAGTAACTCAGAGTACACAGATGCAGTGCAAAAAGAGCAATTGAAAGGCAGAGGGAAGGTAATCAGTTGGAAGAGATCAACGGTGATTGAAGAACGAACAGGAATGTGGATCATCATAGTCGTGGAAAGGAAGGCAGTTTCTAGTACAGGATAGTGCAATTCTAAGCTTGAGAAAGGACTTGAGAAGGACAAGAAGACTCAAAGCTGAAATTAGTGTGATCACATTCCAAGAGTAAAATGGCCTGCCTGCCATTTGCTGCCAAGCCTGTCTGTCTGCCACGATCCCGCTGCTGCTGTGCTGATGTATTAGCCTTGACCCAGTCTCCAGTGACTCCTGCAACTCACCCTCTCTTGCCCTGTTTAGGAGCCAGCTAAAGGAACGAAAGTGAGTTTGTCTGATTTCAAGCAACATCATATCTGAGACAGCCAGATGATGTATAACAAGTTTTATGTGTGGACGTATCTACCCAACAACTCATCGCAATATTCAATACTGCTTTCGTTTTTATATATAATGCAAGGAAGGAGGAATAAAAGGCCAAGAGCCTGTAAATTGTTCCATCCAAGAAAAAAAAAAAGATAAGAGGGCCAAACTCAAGAACTGTTCATTTCGAGATGCCTGGACACACTGCATTTGAAAGACTGGAGATTATAGGCAGTAGGAAATACAGACAGAGGGAGACGGTTCCAGAGTTTACCTGTTGCATACATGAAGGACTGGGAGTAACGGTTAACTCTTGCATTAGAGAGCTGGACAGAAAAGGGATGAGAGTTCATTGCAAGGTGGGTGCTACGCGCCCCCTGTAGTAGAGCGAGGATGCATGCAGACAGTTCAGATGAGCAGTGACCATTGAAGTAGGGATAGAAACGATATAAAGATGCAACAATACGGCGAAGATATAGAGGTTGAAGGGAGCTAGTAAGAGGAGGAGAGCTGATGAGACATAAAGCTTTTGGCTTCACCTTGTTGAGAAGAATTTAATGTTGGGAGCTTCTCCACACATGAGAGTTCTACTCTACACAGGGTCAAATAAACCCAGTGTATAAAGTCAACAACTGTACAGGGGTCGGCTAATCTCTTGGAAGCAGATTTTATGAGAGAGGTAATATGTTCTTTCCAAGATTAATCCCGAGAGAATGAAACCGCAAGTATTTTAAAGATGATGCAGGTTAAGCTGGATGCTGTTGAAAATTAGAGGGTACTCCTGTGGAAGATTTTGTCGGGTTGATAGATGTAAGAACTGAGTTTTTGATGCATTAAAAACTACAAGATTACATTTACCCCAATCAGAGATTTGTGCAAAGTCAGACATTATAGGTGTGTCATAACTTCATCCCTTGTTTGTTGATGTAACTGCTGAGATGGATGCTGTGGGAAGCGAATGGAAAGGTAAAGGGTGGAATCATCAGCGTATGAGTGGATAGTGTTAGATGTACAGCTTGGAAGGTAACTGATGAACAAAAGAGAGAGAGTTGGTGATAGGACAGAGCCCTGACGGACACCAGTACTGACAGCTCTAGGAGAAAAATGGTGGCCGTCTACAGCAGCAGATATGGAATGACCAGAAAGGAAGCTAGAGATAAAGGCACAAGTAGAAGGTTAGAAACCGTAAGCAGGCAGAAATGAAATGAGAAACCTGTACATTACACATACTGGACGTAAGCAGGCAGTTTGGAAATTAAAGATTTATGCCAGACTCGATCGAAAGCATATGAAATGTCAAGTGCAATGGCAAACCTTTCTCCAAAGTCCCGAAAGGACGATGACCCGGTGTCTGAAAGGAAGGTGAGATCGCCAATGGAGCGTCCCTGGCGGAACCCGTATTGAAAGAAGGTTGTTTCAGGAAAGATGATTTAAAATTTTGTTGTTAAGGACAGACTCAAACTGTTGAAATACAGGATTTTAAAGCACTTGGGCGATAGTTAGACGGTTAGGAATGGTCACTCTTCTTTGTGACTGGCTGAATAGAGCAAACTTCTAGCATGTAGGAAAGGTACAAGTTGATAGACAAAGGTGAAAAAATTTTACCAAGGCAAGGTGTAAGCACAGAAGCACAGTTCTAGAGGACAACAGAAGGGACCCCATCAGGCCTATATGCTTTCTTAGTATTGAGGCCACTGTTGGCAGGGAATACATAAATTGATGACATTTTAATGTCAGCCACAAGGAAGTCAGAGGGGGGAAGTGATGGAGTGACAGCACCAGAATCGTCTAAGGTGGAATTGGAGGAGAAAGCCTGAGTGAAGAGTTCTGCTTTAACCCGTCACGTCTCGACCGATTTCCTACCTTCAGTACCCCCCAGTCCCGAGAAATTTCGGATTTTCTTTTTTTTGGCTCAAACCATCGCTTTTGGTGAGAAACATCAAGAATTCATAGGGATATCGCCCTCCTGAGCCTATAAATAGTGCCACAGGTGACGAGTCAGTCTTACCTTTCGTTCTTTCTCAGGGTATCTTGTGTCACGAATTTTCTACATTGTAAAATTATGTAACGTAAATTGTGACATCGAGTGATTTTGCGGGAGCAACGAATGATTCTGAAATGCACGAGATTTCGCTCATTCTCTCAACCATCCGCTCACATACTTATATTCGCATCAAGTTGTCAAAACTTTTGTCATCCTTTCGCGAGTGATTGTTTTTATGTGCAGACGGTGCATTCCTATGAGCGATAATTTCTGAATTATCGCTTCCGCCTCTCTGGCCGTTGCCCGGCCACACCCTTTCACACGCTCTTCACGTCAGACACTCAAAACCATAGCCAGTCTGTTTCTAGTCACGGAGCGTGCGGGTCATGCTTTACAAAAGCTGGAGTGATCACTTTTCTTAGCGATTTCAGATCTCAGCTTGTATCGGCGTGTATTCCCGAAGCTCCCACCAGCTTAGTGATCGACTGCAGCACGGTCTTCTATACCGATTAGTATTTTCTTGTGTTTTCCTAGGCTTAAGTTTTTGGGTTATTTAGCTCTTTGTCTGAGTGTTTGAGTAAGTGCATTTCCCTTTCTTGATTTGAATTGGAGTCATGTAATGTAAATTTATTTTCTTGTATTCAGTAAATTTACAGTTCGTTTTCTTGAGTTTTGTTAAATGTAACAGTCGTGTTTAATTTCCCCACATATTTAGTACACTTTTGCTACTCCACGTTAGCACAACTCTTTATATTAATCACGACTGGTACTTAAGCCAGCTTTTGGGTATTAATCCTTAAATCCATTGTGCTAGCTAGGAGTTTGGCTCAGCCAAGATCCTGTTTATTATTATTATTATTATTATTTTTGAATGTTAAGGGGAGAAGCTAACTTTCTCAGAGGCCGACGGTACAATATTACAGCCTACTTGAGCGTCTAGTCTCTGCTGTGTACTGTTGAGAAAGTCTATAAATTCTCGACTCTAGAGAATTGGCAAAGTAAGCCAGCATAAAAGTGAAATCGCTACTTGATTTCACGAGTCTATTCTCTCGTAATAAATGACTCGGTAGTCATTCCTAGTACACATAGCTATACATTGTATACTCCAGTTATACAATATTACATTTTCCTCATGAATTACATTTATCCCCCTGACATCTGGCGACCTCATTCCAGGATAAACTCCTAGCTTGAAATTATTATTACCGAATCACTCACTCACTCTTACTTATCAGTCTCAGTTTTCACTCAGTCTCAATCTGAGCATAATGGAGACTACTTCATACGTGCAAGAAGCTAAGGATATGGGGCTTACTAACCTCCAGGATATTCGTGATCATGTCCTGTTGCGCTGCAATTACGAGCAGCAACGCGAGAATCCCGCCCATGAAGAGCGGAAAATTCAGCACGAACATGAGAAGCAACAACGTGAGTACGAAGAACGTGACAAAGCACGTGAACACGGGCGTGCCGAGCGCGAGGCACGTGAAGAACACGAGCGTACCGAGCGTGAGGCACATGAAAAACACGAGCTGGAAGTGCTGAAGCTGAAGTGAGACTCCTTGGCTTCAGGCACATTGGGTGCAGCTAACCCAAGCTCTGCTACCGCTTTCTCAGCATCTGTTCTAGCAACTCCACATTTCAAGCTTCCTTCTTACAAGGAAGGTGAGCAAATCGAGCCATTTATAGCTAGTTTGGAAGACATGGCAAAGCTGTACAATCTGGATGAGGCAGCTAAGCGGCTTCAGTTCCTTAACCTGTTTGAGGGCCCTGCCCTCGACATTCTCCACAGAATTCGCAGAGATAATCTCACGTACGAGATGATGAAGACCACACTCATCAAAGCATACGGTCTTACCGGTGATGACGCTAGGAATCAGTTCATGAAGGCGCGTCTCCAGGAAAAGGAGACAGCTGTTCAGTTTCTTGACCGTCTCACGGCATACTTAGGTGAGTGGATAGAGAAGGACGAGACTCCCAGCTCGCGAGAGGGAATGATCGACCTCGTGCTGCGCACACAGCTGGAAAAGTCGTGGCCTGCTGAGCTTATGGCGCAGCTCAAGATGTCCAAAGTGAAGGATGCAAACCAAATGGTGGAAAAGGCTGATGCTTTCTTTAATGTGTACAGGTACCAAACTCGTAGGCAACACCCATGGAATAAGAAAGATACTGCTAAGTCTGGTAAGCAATCCAATACTAAACCCCAGCATCAAGGCCGTTCTCAAAATAATGGTCATGGTCCAAACAAACCACAGAAGGACCAGTGGCAGAATACACAGAAACCTGACTGGAAGAGGTACAACAAGTACCCTAACCAGCAACATTACCCTAGGCAGCAGCAGTATCAGCCATGCAAGGGACAAACCCTTTCAGCACCAGCCCCAGTGTATCGGAGGCAGGAGGAAAACACAGCCTTCATTCTCCAACTGGCGCACGATGGTGCCGTCCCCACCAGCACAGGTCCTCCTTCACAGTTCTCTAGTCCCCCTCATATGGTGAATTCTCCTCCACAGGCCGTCAGTGCTCCTGCTCCCCAGATGGTGAGTACAACTCCTCGTTCACCTAGTTCAGGTACAACCTCTCAGGCATATAGTCCTGTCACGTATGAAGAGTTGTGTGCCATGCAGCCTTATCAATGGCTGGCCACTTCCTCCACAGACCCTCCCACAGGTAACAGTGCCTTCCTTGTTCAGCCAGGGTTTGTGGGAGGTGTTTCTGTCAATGTTCTGAGAGACAATGGTTCCTCAGGTTTTACAGTCAGGCAGAGTCTTGTTCGTCCTGAAGAATATACAGGCAGACAGATCCAAGCTCAGCTTATTGATGGATCAGTGAGATTGTTTCCTGAGGCATGTATAGGTAGCATCTCCCTTTTACACAGGTTCAACAGTTGCAGTTGTCATGCAAGAACCTATGTTTGACCTCATTATAGGTAACATACCAGATGCCAAGTATAGTTGCACCATAGATGTCACTACTCAGACTTCGGCTGCAGTAACACGAGCCATGGCCAAGGCTCCAAATTGTGTTGCCCCGGTGGCTATTGCATTGCCGCAAGATCTGATTTGTAGTCAAGATGTTGTCCGAGAACAACAGTCCGACACGACCCTTGCTGTTGTGCGGAAGAAACAAAAGGGTAAAGTGACCAAGTATTCACGTGGTGGACGAGCCAGATTCCTTCGCAAACAAGGACGGTTCTACCGTGAGTCACGAACACTGGAGGACGAGGTTCGACTGCAGTTTGTCATTCCCGCGAACTACCGCCAACCAGTGTTAGAACGGGGTCATTGTTTAGCATCAGGAGGACATACGGACAAAAAGAAAACCCAAGGCCGTATCTGTGCTGACTTTTTCTGGCCAGGAATGGGACAGGAAATAGATAGTTTTGTACACTCCTGTAATGTGTGTCGACGTACCACCATTCAGGAAAGTTTCCTTCCTGTGCCGTTTGAATCCACGCCCATAATCTCTGAGTCGTGTGAGAGAGGGCAGTGGTAATGTGGGTAAATGTCGTACACTGGGTTCCCTAAGACTGTGCTGTTCTAAGAGATTTGAGCAATCCAAGAACTAGCTTGGTTCCCAGTCAGTACTATGCTGCTAAGATCTCACACTTGCTTGTTGGCCCTACGGGACATAATATGTCTAGGGTCTGTACATACATGTGTACCGTAGCTCATAAGAGCACAGCCACGGCGATCCCAACCGAGGACACCGAAGACAAATGAGCAGTCGTGGCGATCCCAACCGAGGACACCGAAGACAAATGAGCAGTCGTGGCGATCCCAACTGCGGACACCGACGATGAGCCCTTATTAGTCGTAAGCGTAGGGCTAGTACATATTGTATGTACCGTAGGTTAAGGGGGAAGTTCGAGACCCCGCAGAGGCAATCTGAGGCTGTGTTTGAATTACCTTGTGGTGTGTCTCGAGCTGTGGGCCTCTCTGATGATTCCCGGAGATTACACAAAAGCCTCATGAATGTTCACACCCACGCAGGGTGTTAAAATGTGACCTGCCCAAGTTTGCATAGGGATTCTCGGCTTACCTTTATTAGTTATAAGTGCGCAGTCATGGCAATCCCAACCGAGGACACCGAGGACAAACGGGCAGTCGCGGTGATCCCAACAGCGGACACTGATGATGAGCCCTTTGTAGAAATAAGTGTAGTTATAAGAGAGCAGTCATGGCGATCCCAACCGAGGACACTGAGGACAAACAGGCAGTCGCGGTGATCCCAACCGAGGGCACTGACGACGAGCCCTTTGTAATAGTAAGTGCATAGTTATAAGCGAGCAGTCACGGCGATCCCAACCGAGGACACCGAGGACAAACGGGCAGTCGCTGTGATCCCAATCGCGGACACTGACGATGAGCCCTTTGTAATAATAAGTATAGCTATAAGTGTGCAGTCACGGCGATCCCAACCGAGGACACTGATGACAAACAGGCAGTCACGACGATCCCAACCGAGGACACTGATGACAAACAGGCAGTCACGACGATCCCAACCGAGGACACTGATGACAAACAGGCAGTCACGACGATCCCAACCGAGAACACCAACGACAAGCCCTTTAATAGGCGTAAGTATAGGTTAAAAAGGGCACTATTAAGGAAATAATGGCGACCATCTATGTACGAAACTTGCTGTTAACTGATTTTCAGCTAAAGTGTACTTTCTGTTGTGTATGGATTGATTGCTGGGTGGATGAAATTGTAATTTAGTACAAATTCTCACATTGACATTATTGATGTTCCACCTTGACTCATTTCACAGGTACAGTTGTTGGGTGAAGCAGATGTCCAGGACCATTGATTGTCTCTGCTGGACGCTGCCACCTCTTCTCCTCTGCCCTTGTCGCCTTTATTATTGCATTAATTTGTATTATTATTATTGCTTTACACGTAGGTACAGTTACACTACAACTGTTACACCTACACCGTGTATCACATACACCACGCTACATAACAGTTAGTTGTTAATGTAAATGAAGCGAACTTTCGCTCAGTTTGACCTGAGTACAGGATTTTTCACTGTCGTCTCGGAGTTTTCCCTCAAGCTTGCTTCTCTTAACGTAAATACGATGTTTTTACGCTCATAGGCGACAGTGCTTTTCTCCTGTAACAGGATAGTATATATATATATAATGTCAAATTTTTCCAGAGTAAAATTTGATTTTTCAGGGGCGTAACATCACGAATTTTCTACATTGTAAAATTATGTAACGTAAATTGACATCGAGTGATTTTGCAGGAGCAATGAATGATTCTGAAATGCATGAGATTTCGCTCATTCTCTCAACCGTCCGCTCGCGCACTTATACTCGCATCAAGTTGTCAAAACTTTCATCATTCTTTCGCGAGTGATTGTTTTTATGTGCAGATGGTGCATTCCTCTGAGTGATAATTTCTGAATTATCGCTTCCGCCTCTCTGGCCGTTGCCCGGCCACACCCTTTCACAAGCTCTTCAAGTCAGACACTCAAAACCATAGCCAGTCTATTTCTAGTCACGGTGCGTGCTGGTTATGCTTTACGAAAGCTCGAGTGATCACTTTTCTTAGCGATTTCAGATCTCAGCTTGTATCAGCGTGTATTCCCGAAGCTCCCACCAGCTTGGTGATTGACCGATTAGTATTTTCTTTTGTTTTCCTAGGCTTAAGTTTTTGGGTTATTTAGCTATTTGTCTGAGTTTTTGAGTGAGTGCGTTTCCCTTTCTTGATCTGAATTGGAGTCATGTAACGTAAATTTATTTTTTTGTATTCAATAAATTTACAGTTCGTTTTCTTGAGCTTTGTTGAATGTAACAGTCGTGTTTAATTTCCCCACATATTTAGTACACTTTTGCTACTCCACGTTAGCACAACTCTTTATATTAATCACGACTGGTACTTAAGCCAGCTTTTGGGTATTAATCCTTAAATCCGTTGTGCTAGCTAGGAGTTTGGCTCAGCCAAGATCCTGTTTATTATTATTATTATTATTTTTGAATGTTAAAGGGAGAAACTAACTTTCTCAGAGGCCAACGGTACAATATTACAGCCTACTTGAGCGTCTAGTCTCTGCTGTGTACCGTTGAGAAAGTCTATAAACTCTCGACTCTAGAGAATTGGCGAAGTAAGCCAGCATAAAAGTGAAATCGCTGCTTGATTTCACGAGCCTATTCTCTCGTAATAAATGACTTGATAGTCATTCCTAGCACACATAGCTATACATTGTATACTCCAATTATACAATATTATATTTTCCTCCTGATTTACATTTATCCCCCTGACAGTATTCCATCATAGAAGTAAGAGAGTCGAAGAATTTTTCTTAGTCAGTAGAATTAGCTAAGTAAACAGCGCAGACATATATAGTCAGAGAATGACAGGAAAACCGAAGCAAGAGTGTAGTGAATTCAGATGAATCAAGTTCAGGAACAAAAGAGCGAGATAAGTCGTTGTGTACATATACACAACAGCCACCTTTGGCTTTGAAATGAGTATATAGAATGTAGGAGGAAACAGAAGAGGGTTTGCTGTCAGTTGCCTCAGACAGCTGAGTCTCTGTCATGAAAAGAAGGTGAGGTTTAGAAGAGAGGTGGTGTTCGACAGAGAGAAAGTTAGAGGAAGGGCCGCGAATGTTGCAGAAATGAAGACGTGAGTCAGACAGTGGTTCCAGGCATCTCGCTGAGTCGTCACCAGGAGGGGGTACAACAAGGAAGAAAGGCTGCTGATTCTCTGAAAGCAGTGATAAAAAACAGGGATGTGAGAATGGAAGTGAAAAAGTTTCCACATGACAGTTTTGTGTTACCAAATCTGACATATGGATGTGAAGCTTGACTTTGTTGGAGGGACACAAGTCAAGAGTGAGGGCAGTGGAAATGAGTTATTTGAGAGGAGCATGTGGAGTCACATGGAGTGACAGATTGACAAAGGAGGAAGTGAAGGAGCGTTGTGCTGTGGATGTGGTTGTGATAGGATGCGTTGGGACAACAACAAAAAATTGAGGTGGTTTGGCCATATGGAGAGGATGGAGAGCGAGAGACTGACGAGGAGAGTGTATGTGAGTGAGGTGGAGGGAGGTAGAGGGAGGGGGAGGCCAAGGATGAGATGAAGAGGTGGAGTG
>JAGKTI010026425.1:0-13602 GCA_018397915.1 Birgus latro | reverse complement strand
AGGCTAGAAAGGCTGGATTTGCCATCCTTAGAGGAAAGGAGAGAGAGAGGGGTGACATGATTGCAGTGTTCAGGACCATGATGGGAGTAGATAAACTTGATAGAGAAGATCTGTTTTTATGGGATAAGAGAGTAACAAGAGGACATGGTCTGAAACTGAAGAAGCCACGCTGCTTGAAGGACATCAAGAAATATAGTTTTCCGTATAGAGGCATAGACCTGTGGAATAGACTGGACAAAGAGATCGTCCAGTTTAAAAACTTAAACGCGTTTAAAGCAAAATTTGACTTATTGAGAAACAGAGACGGGACCCCACGAGCGTAGCTCATTTCCTCTATATCACAATTAGGTAAATACACACCGCTCGCTGGCGCAGTGGTAGCGTTCTCGCTTGCCATCTGGTAGACGGTAGTTCGTGCCTTGCTCAGGTTGCGAAAAGTTTCACTGACAAAGTGGGTGGTTACTGTCCCCCTTGAGCAAGGGGATGGGTGTGTGCATGTGTGAAGGTCACAGCCTTGCCCACAGATCGGACTATAAGAGCTCTCAGCTCCCTTCCGGGAGGGTAAAAGCTGACGGTCACTACCATCAAGTGATCCTGACAGACCCGGTGAGGTGAGTTACACACACACACACACACACACACACACTACTGAATGAAATAGTGTGTGTCAAAGCAATTCATAAATTTAATGAGATGTATGATAAAAATGGTTTAAGACATGGGACAATACGAGCTTGACTCATTCCTGTAAAGGTACAATTAGGTAAGAACAAGTAGGTAAGCACACACACACACACACACACACACACACACACACACACACACACATGGAAGCGCACACAAGAACCCAATGCATGAGGCCTGGTATGGCCATTGTCAACGTTTTTGTTTTACTGTCAATGTTATAATGCATTAATTTTTTGCTGCAGTTTTCAGAGTTATATTTTTAGACATCCTAGTGTTTTGTTTGTGTATTAGTTTTGTGACTGAGTGTAAAGTGTGGGGTTAGCTTGAGATGTAACTTCCAGTTAAGAATGACAAGTGAAAGATTGGGTGGGGTTGGGGTATGGGGGAGGGTTGGGAGCTGGGGTAGAGGGGGGTGGAGCTCGTTTCGTCACCTCCTCCCGTCTTCCCTGGGTATACAGGGGAACAAAGGGGGCACCCCTGAACAGAAATTACTGATCGTGAGTGTACCTGTAAAGGAAAAAAAAAAAAATGACCGGTGTCCAGAGCAATTCTCTGCCAGCAGATATTGTCCGTTGCTTCTGAAATCTGTTGATTCGGGGTCTGTCGAATTGAGGGTCGACTTTATTTATATGTATATATATATATATTTTCTGTATATGTATACTTATACAAATTAATAATTTGTAGATGCATTTCATGTTATCTACCAGATAGTCAAATCATTGACTGTCAGTTAAAAAATAGGATGGGGGGAGGGCCAGACTCATGTCATATGCTCTTCCATACATACCGGTATTTCTTTAAATGATCTCATTCCACTGTCAGGCAGATAGTGGAAGTACAGGTTAGTGATTTGTGAAAGATGTGGAGTAAAGATATCTGTTGATAAAAGGGTGGAAGAGATTGTGCTTAGGTGGCATAATCATATAAAGGGAATGGATGTAGATAGAATGGTTGTTGCTGTTGTTTTCCAGGTTGATCTGGATGTTAACCTGGTAGACTGGTAGACTACAGGTTGAAGTTGCCCTCTTCCTGCAGTCCATCATCCTCCTTTTGGGGGATAGGTAAGGAGTTGAAGAAAATTATATATCCAGGCAGTGGAGCCACCCAGTTGTAATAAGTGCCACTGTCTAAAGGTGACCTTCTCCTGCACCAGTAGGATAGTGGAAAGAGAGTATATGAGTGAATTTGAATGTAGGAGGTTGTATGCTAGAAGGTGGAATTTTGTGATAAATCAGTAGTAAGCAATGTTTGGAAGTTAATGAAGATAAGGAACTGACAGAGGAGGAAAGTAAATGGATGGAACATGTATTGAGACCCGCTTGACAAGTGTTTAGTACCTCATTTTGAATGTGGTAATCAGTAGAAAGGCTATTTGGCAAGTTTACAGCAAGTGAATGGCATGTTTAACCCATAGACCGCGGGGTTGTGGGAGGCATTCTTGGCTCTTCCCGCTTGGGTAATTCGCGCTCAGACTGACTCTCTTAAAATATTTGCCAAAAATCAGTTATTTGCCCTAGAATATTATAATTACATTTGCCTATGGCACATACCTTCTGCTTTCTCCTGGGATGTTTTTTTTAGCACTTGTCGACTACCGTAGGACTTGTGGAGAATTCTGAAGTGGGTAACGAAGTCTCCAATTTAAACTTTCCCACAGCCCTTAATATGAATACCAGTGTCTAATGTTATCACTACAAACACTGTTCAGTTATTTACAAGTATCCATACTCCCACAAAAAAACACTGAAAGCAATTGAAAATGAGAGCATCCCAATCGCACTAGTTCGCAGTACGTATTCGGTCATTTCTTATTCATATACACACTCACACTTTACATTCCTATTACTTTATTACACTTATATATATCTACAGTCATTTACCACTTCCCACATGATGCTTTGTTGGGGTAATGGTCACAGGGCAATTTAAAATGGCCGGCAAAGCGGCGGAAATGGAGGGGCGCGACGGCGACGTGATTACACCTTCAAGGTCGACATTCAACTGATTTAGGTACATATCTGGGTATAAAAGGGTTCAAAATCAGCTGCTAATGTATATGCTATGAAATAAGTCATTGGAAATATTGACAGTACATATTAAATTAGGTTTGTCTAGGTGAATATAAATATCACTCAGGCATCTCCCCAAATTTTTTATATATATTTATATCTGAAAGCCCAGGCTAATTAAAAACAACTCAGAAGCACCCAACTTACGGCCCGTGGCTCGAGGCATTGCCACTGAGCACCATGAAAGTGACAGCCCGCAGTTAAGTGGTTAAAGAATAGTACACCTCAAATAAGCTGTGTACATAGTTGTGCATGTGAGGTGGAACCAAGATTCCAAAGGCTTGGATTTATGTGGATGACTGTTATCTAGTACATTGGGCTTGCTGCTGATAATTTTCTTGCTTTTATGCTTTGCCTCTCTTAGTTTGTAGATCCTGCCTAACTTCATTTCTGGGTGGGAATAAGGGTTGGGTGATAATGACGGTGATCATGATTATAATCATCTTCATAATCTTGAATCATGATGATGTGCATAATATGGATTAGATTTAGCATTATGCAGTACTTACTGTGTTCTTATTTTTTTCTTTTTTTGACTGTATTATTCTTTACCAACAGGTACCACCTTAATCAGCGGTTTACATGTGATGAGTGTGGCAAGAATTTTTCTACTGAAGCTTACATGTACAAACATCGGCTTACACATTCAGGTAACAGGAAAGGAAAGGTTAAAAGGAGAATGTTAGAAAGATGAAGTTTGAGAAAGATGGAAATAGAAGAAAATGAAGAATGAATGGGTTGGATATACAGTACAGCAGTAAAGGAGATATAATAGTAAAAAAAAAAAAAAAAAAAACAGAGACAGACAGACAGAGAATAAAACAGATGTAAAAACAATGTCATATGCTGTTATGCATCACCTTTATTTCCATTGTTGTTGCAACTCCAAGTTCAACAGGATGTGAACCCAGTGAACTACAAAAGCTGACCACTCCAGCCAACCACTCTGAGAACTTTTCAGGAGGTTATGTTGAAGAATTGTCTGTGTTGTGACTGTGTGGTGAATAAGGTAAATATAGTATGGTGTGGGTAGCTGCACCACTGAACGAATTGTTTGTAAATTGTCTTTTGTGTTGGTATTGATGCTGGGACATCATCATCATCATCATCATCATCATCATCATCATCATCATCATCATTATTGTTGCTGCCACTGCCACCAAGCCACAGGCATTCCCTTGTCAGATATGACCAGATATGACCCCCCCCCTTTTTTTTCCCCCCCCTCAGTGATTGCTGCCACTTCACCATAATCAGATTTTTTTTATATGTCTGACTCTGGGCATAGGCTTCACAGCCTGCTATCAAGGCCCAGGAGTCCTCCTACGTACCAACACCTCTGCATGTCACCACTTCGGCACTAACACCCACAGTCCATTTTGAATACATGCTAGGGCTGTCTCATACAGGACTGGTGTATTGGTATTAGCGGGGGTATTTTTACCACATGTCGGCGGGTCTTCTGGTAGATCAGTAAAGCCTGATTTAATGAAATTCGAATCCTTAAATTGTTCCCTGCCCCAGTGAGGATTTGAACCTGGGTCCGTCAGGACTGCAAGTCATCTCTCTACCGATCGAGCCATTGGCTGGTGGTCCTATCCTCAAGGAGTCATTAAAATCTCAGTTGCTTATAACATGTCAACACAGCATACTGATGCACACCTCCGTGGTACAGAAAAACTCATTGTCGTATAGTGATGGTCACCACCACCTATCTTTACTTTAGTTCAATGATGTATTGTCACTCATGGTGTTCATCACCATCCTCAATCTCCTCTCTGTTTAAAATGAAAATGTTCACTCTTTTGTGGTGTAATATAACCAGTTTGTCAAACTGATATATCATAATTTTGGCATTTAATCTGTTGCTGAAATAATACAGATACTTGCATGTGTGCATGCATTTATGCATGTATACGCATTGTGCTCACTTTACTCAATGTGTACAGTAGGTTACATTGCCATTGTAGCAAACAGCACTCTGGCTAGATGACAGTAACACAGAGTCAGGAACTGAGAAAAATTCGCCTATTGTTATGTGATGAACCATTACATGCTTACCAGATACTGTCACGACTCACTATGCAGTGGGGTTATCGTTTTATTTTGTTTCGTTTTTGAAGGTACCAGCATGCTTGCATGTGTCAGCTGTGGTCACCTAATGGCAGCTCTCCATGCTGCTTGATCTCTGGCAGCTTCTCTATTTATTCCCTTATCCCTGAAGTCACTCAGTGACCTCATCCCATGTCTTTTTCGGTCTACCTCTCGCTACCTAACCTCCAAAATTATCACTTCTCACTTTCTGCACCAAATTATCATCCCCATCCTCTCTACATGCCCATACCATCTCAATCTACCTCTCCGCATCACAACACCAACACACTCTAGTCCCATCCTACCTCAACTTGTCCATCATAAACCTAGCCCCCCCCCAGGCCTTGCACTCAGGGATGCACTTCACATCTACCCAGTCATTGCCATTTCTGTATGTTTGAGCCTGTGAATATCTTCCTTTACTGCCCAGGTCTCACTACCATACAGCATTACACTCCTAACACATGCCACATACAAAGATTCCTGAACACAGAAGGAGAGCCCTCTTAATGTCAACAGAGGCAGCAGCTCCCTGAACTCCTTCCAATCACTTCTCACTCTATCACACCTCCAGCACATAACATGTACCCCAAATAACACCCCTTCCTCACACTCATGAGACTCACCAGCAGGTTCAATCCTTTCATGCCAGACAATCTCCACATGTTCTTTCCGACACACTGCGCACGTGAAATAAACAATATCTTGCAGTCTGCCTCGAATACCACTACATCTCTTATGCACCCACTTCTCACAAATACTATGCAGGATGGAATTGCTTCCCACGCCGTTATGGCAAATTGCACATGGCCACTCCCCCTCTTCTTTGACAGTACCTCCCCTAGCCCTAGATACCATAATTTTTTTTTAATCTGCGTTTACTCTTAAGCCCTTGTGCCCCATACCATCACTCCATTTCCTAAATCTTTCCTCCGCCTCCCTTTCATTCCCTGCAATCAACATCAAATCATCAGCAAACAACATCTCCCACGGGAGTCCATTTCTAAAGTCACATGAGAGGGCTTCAGGTACCATAATAAACAACAAGAGGCACAAGACTGATCCCTGATGCACACCAACATTCATGGAAATTCCCTTTCTCAAATCTCCATTCACCCTTACCTGGGTATGAGCACCCACATACATGGTTGTAACTAGAGTACCTACGTACAGAGAGTAGTGACAACTCTGAGATAGGACGCCATGTTCCTGCCAGGTGAGCCATGTGCTTGGATTCCCTGCCCGACTGCCCGGCATTTGTGTTGTCCTTTCTTTCTCTGGTGCTGGTGTTATAAATACTGATGAAATCATAATATAAGAGTAGGTGATGAATGAGAAGTATGATGCTTACAGTCAATGTTTATATAGGAATTTTAACAGTACAGTATACTGTATTGCAGCAATAGCCTATTGAGTGGCGGGACCTGATGATTACTTTATATTCTGTACTAGTTTCCTCATGGCTACAGTTTTACTACCAAGCTCAGCGTTTTTTTTTTTCTCCATTTTTATGCATTCTTCATTACTCTTCTTGCAATAAAAATGCAAGCGAGCACTGAGAAACTTACTTAGAAGCTGTATTTGAGGTTGTAACAAGTAGGAATATCATAACCTTTGGTTAGGTTTACTGCTTCATCCATCAGCGTTTTCTTAAGCTTATTCTTTCCTATCAAATCACACGGACTTTTCCTGATCATCAGCTCTATTTTAAGCAGCATCTCATATGCTTTATCTGACACGGCGATAAAACCTGCTCTGTAATCTTTGAGTAAAGTGAGGTCTGCTGCTTTGTGAGCTTTCTGATGGGGTGATGCTATTTGTATTACGTCTCTCAAGCACTCATCACAGGTGGTCTCCGTGTTTTTTTATGCTATGAACACAGTAGCCTATAAGATTGTACAAAGAATCACTCTCTGTCACTGACAAACTCCTTGTGAACTTCATCTGTGAAGTTAGAGGTAAACGAGAGTACCTATATAGGTACTCTAAGGCAAACTATATTATATTCTGGACCTCTTAGAAACTTGTAACATTCATAGACAGGTGACTGAAGAATCATGTAGGTACACATCCACGTAAGAATATACAGTAAACCCTTCACAAGTTGAACTATATGGGGCTCTACCCTAGTTCGAATTACCGAATTTTCCATCTTACCGAATTTTCACCCCTCAAAATTGCCAAGACAATACCTATTACTTGTCCTTTCAACACTAATATAAAGGAGCATATAAATAAATAAGTTATGACAAAAAACAATTTAGTGCATTTAATATACCTTTAACCTCTTCAGTGCCGGATGTATTTTCATTTTGTTCTTGCTGCCACCAGACGATTTTAGTCAGTGTAGGTTGGATCTGTGGAAGTGCATGGGGTTGGTACAGCCTTCGTTAGCCCCTTCAGTACGTAAGTCCAATTCTGAGTGCCATAAAATCGGCTGGAGGAAGCGTAAATAAAGTAGAAATAGACGTCACAGTACTGAAGTGGTTAATTGGTAGAAAATCATTCACAGCGGCAGTACAGACCATCGGCAGCATGTGTTGGAGATGGATTTTCACCCCCCCAAATTGCAAAAACAATACTTATTACTTGTCTTTTTAACACTAAAGTAAAGGAGCATATACAGTGTATAAATTAATAAAGACAAAAAAGAAAGAATTTAGAGCACATAATTTGCCTTTTGTTAGAGGCAGTAGATTCGTTGGCAGTTTGTTTTGTTTTGGAGACGGAGGTGGTGGAGGTGGTTGAGTTCACACTTTAACATAAATTCTAAACAGTACCCAGTATTTATTTCACTCTATATTAAGAACTAGACTTAAATGTAATCACTGTAATAGACTGCAATGTAACACTTTCAGTAATAATAGTACTGAACTATCATGATCACTTAACACTAAGTCACACACGCACATTTTTGTTTTTTTAGCTTTATTCCTTTATGACTAGAAGTGCCAGTATCACTTCTTTTAAGCTTTGAACCTTCCATGGCAAAGCAGAAGGCAAAAGGAGAGCACTGCTTAGCACTAGATGACAGTAAGAATGGCGCAACTACTGTCTCCAAAAGCAAGCAGCAGACTGGTGCCATGTGTCCACCTGGCGCCATTTGTTCCCCTACCTCCGCATTTCGGCCTACTTACATACGTGGTCTCGGCCTGAGTTCGTCTAACCAAAGATTCCATCTTCTAAAAGTTCGACTTGTGAAGGGTTTACTGTACATAAAATGTACGTAGTACAGTAAGGTCCTGGGTTACGTGAGTTCCGTTCCTGAGACATGACATAAGCTGATTTGAACGTAAGTCGAGTTTTACAGATTTTTCAACCATACATCGCATACTATACATGTAATAATCCTAAAACAGGTTTGTATAAGAAACAGTCTTTTGAACTGATGATATTTATTGAATAAAATATAAGTTGTACTTGCTACGAGTCTTCGTCACAGTAGCTCACTCGCTGCAGTAACGGCACTCCTCATCGTCATGGCAACCGCTTCCTCACTCTCCCGTCCTTACACACGTGCCCACTGCCAACACACATTTTATTCCTAAATTCAAACACTTTTCATACCTCATCATACAATAAAGTTTACCGTAAAATACTGCCGTAAAATATGAAATACGAACATCATTACCAGCACGATAATGTAAGCTTTTCTAACATCAATTTTGATGTTTTTTGTTCCTCACTCGATCACTGATGCTTTTTCTCCTTTCTCATTGCGCTTAATAATATTGACTTTTTCATGTAATGTGAAATATATAAGTTGTACTTGCTACGAGTCTTCGTCACAGTAGCTCACTCGCTGCAGTAACGGCACTTCTCATTGTCATGGCAACCGCTTCCTCACTCTCCCGTCCTTCCACACATGCCCACTGCCAACACACATTTTATTCCTAAATTCAAACACTTTTCATACTTCATCATACAATAAAGTTTACCGTAAAATACTGCCATAAAATATGAAATACGAACATCATTATTAGCATGATAATGTAAGCATTTCTAACATCAATTTTGATGGCTTTTTTTTCCTCACTCAGTCACTGATGGTTTTTCTCCTTTCTCATTACGCCTAATAATATCGACTTTTTCACGTAATGTGATGGTCTTGCGTTTCTTGGAGTCATTATGGTCACTAGGAAGCTGTCTCGTAGGCATCGTGGAATCAGACGAAAAACAACCACAAGAAAATTACAGTACAGGTGGTAGTAGCAGCGAGACTGAGAGCGATTGTTGGTTTGTTGGTAGTCAAGCGTGAGGCGGGAAAACACCAGAGACATCTTGCGGTAAACAGCAACACTTTAAAAACCGAGCTTTACGTATTTTTTCTTTATTTTCTCATATTTTAAAATTTCCAAACCGACTGTCATAACCTCGATTTGACGTAAGTCGGGACCTTACTGTACACGTTTACAGCACAGGGAAGAGAAGACACGATGCACGTATTGCCACAACACACAAAATAATAAGAGTACATGCAGAATTCACATCAAAAGATTATGTACGGATAATGCGCGTAAAAACACGAGACATATAATTAAAAAAACACGAAAAGTAAGCGACATGCACATGAGCATAGCATTCATTGTATAAAGGTAGGTACCTATGTATTAAGATGGCACTATTATTTCGTGAATAATACTTTTCCCACGTAGTCATAATACACAGCACACAGAAGAACATGTGGTATAATAATACAGGTATATATGCAAAATCGCACATAAATAATAAACAACTATTATGGACTTAGTATGAAAATACCGTGACTGATTTGTGAATCATCAAACAAATTCATTCTCAATGATTAACCCATCCTGATGCTCTGATCTGCTTCAGTATTTCCCTCATACATTGACAGTTGTTATATTTCTACAGCAAGGAGGAACAACCTTCCAGCAAACTGCATGAAAACATTCAGTAAGTTCAGTAAGCATACCTCACATAAGACTTATCTGGTAGTTGGCTCCCACTCCAGTTGATTTACTTTATTCCTCCATAATTCCCTTCTTTCTGGATTAGATGGAAATGTGAACACTTTAAACCCTTTCTCCAGTTGATTCCTGCACCCATAAGCAGAACAGCCTGGCATCACACCCACCCACAACAACAAAAAATCATGAACTAATGTGGACGGCGGGAGTCTCAGTCAAGTTGCGCGTGCGATTTTGGCAGGAATTTGGTGTCCATCAGCTGAGCATCTGTTTATACTTTAACTGAAGCTCTCGAATAATGAATATGGCATCTGTGGTCCCTTTGCCTGGCATAAACCCAAACTGCATCTCATCAGTATTCACTCTAATCATACCATCTAGAACTCACTCCATTACCTTCATTATTTGGTCCAGAAGCTTTATGCCTCTGTAATATCCACTTTCTAGGACATCATCCATCACACAACAAATTATCATATAATGAGGTCAATTTAACATGGATTCATTGCAGATAGGAAGGGGGCCCTTGATCACAAAACCTAAAATCTAAGAGAAAAACTTACCCAATTAATTTCACTCAAAAAAAGTTATCACTTCACTTAAAATTACACACTGCACTATTTGGTTTGCTTTTACACTGTTATTTGGCAATGGCAGTGGTGTTTTAATGGCCTTTCATTCACAAAATGGAATGAAAGGCAGATGATCACAGCAAATGTAAACACAGGGTGGCCATCTTGGCTCAATCAGCTGACTGGGAGGCACCATTATCAACTGACTGGGAGGCCATGTCTGCACATTAGACTTGATTTCCAAGTCACAAGTTTCAGTTTTTCACACACAAAAAGTTATCACTGCCTTTAACCCCTTTGCACGCGATGACGGTTTAGGCGTCATTGGGGTGTTTCCTTGTAGATACACGATGATGCTTTAGGCGTCATTGGGGTGTTTCCTTGTAAATACACGATGACGTTTTAGGCGTCATTGGGGTGTTTCCTTGTAAATACACGATGACGCTTTAGACATCATAAAACCATAAACTTTCGCCAAAAAGAAAAAAACGTTTTTGGTTGATTTGCGTCATTTTTTGAGGCGTCATAGCTTGCCTGGCTCACATCAAAAGTAATGAGTTGGCAACAATGGGTGCTGATACCAACGTCAGTGCATAGAGGTTGTTAAGTACAAACTATCTGTCAGTGGGGGAGGAGTGCAGGGTCCCTTGTCCCTTTAACCCGCCGAGTCCCATCGATGTACGGTGTACGTCGCAACTTTTTTCTGCAGGTGGTGACACTCCGGGACCGCGTGTGACCCGCGCTTACCTGCTACTCGGCCACTCACCTGGCAGCAGTGACCTAGGACAGACATGGTGTGGTGTGGTCTCTGATGATGAAATTCAGGCCGTTCTGGACACTTATCCTCCGGAATTCACTGGCGATAGTGACTCGCCCTTGGATGATGATGTCCGTGACGTGGATTACGTGTTCCCTGGCGAGGAAACGAGCAGCAGTGACGAGGAGGTCCTGTCACCTAGGAAGCGACAGTACGATGTATATCGCCAAGCAGGCCAGGGTAGAGGACGAGGACGTGGTCGAACCTCCATGCAGCCTTCTCACGAGGAATCAGATGAGGACGAGGGTGGAGCACGTAGATGTGGTCTTCCTTCATGGGTGGGCTACGAGCGAATCTCTCCAAGTAGAAGCGAAGGAACGAGGCGGCGTATTTGGTATGGATCTGTTTCCTTGTTTGGGTATGGTAGAAGTGTAGGGGCGTAGTGATAACTGTGGAAACTGAAAGTGGTTGTGTGTTGCGTTCCCACGTGGTGCACCAGGGCAGCAGGCAGGTGTGGTGGAGCTGCTTCCCATTACATTATTCGCCCCGCAGTGTTCCCTCGCTCCCTCTCCACAGTCCTATGATGTGGAGAATGGTGCGGGAGTGATAATTGTGGAAAGTGAATGTGGTTGTGTCTTGCACTTCCACGTGATGCACGTGGGCGGCAGGCAGGTGCGGTGGAATCGCTCCACAGTACATTATTCGCCCCTCAGTATTTCCACGCTTCCTCTCCACAGTCCTATGATGTGGGGAAGGTTGCGGGAGTGATAATTGTGGAAAGTAAAAGTGGTTGTGTGTTGCACTCCCACGTGGTGCACCTGGGCAGCAGGCAGGTGTGGTGGAGCCGGTCCCCATTACATTATTCGCCCCGCAGTGTTCCCACGCTCCCTCTCCACAGTCCTATGATGTGGAGAAGGGTGCGAGAGTGATAATTGTGGAAAGTGAAAGTGGTTGTGACTTGCGCTCCCACGTGGTGCACGTGGACGGCAGGCAGGTGTGGTGGAGCCGCTCCACAGTACATTATTCGCCCCACAGTATTCCCACGCTCCCTCTCCACAGCATATGATGTGGGGAAGGGTGCGGGAGTGATAATTGTGGAAAGTGAAAGTGGTTGTGTCTTGCGCTCCCACTTGGTGCACATGGAGGCAGGTGTGGTGGAGCCACTCCATAGTACATTATTCGCCCCGCAGTATTCCCACGTTCCCTCTCCACAGTCCTATGATGTAGGGAAGGGTGCGGGAGTGATAGCTGTGGAAAGTGAGAATGGTTGTGTCTTGCAGAATAAAAAATGATACTGCCTGCTTATGAGAATATTACGCTCGGCATGTAAATATGTGATAACATATTGCTCGCAACAGTGGTAAGGCCTGTCAAAATGTGCTAACAGTTCTTGAGGTTGAAAATGGGTAAAATCATCGTGGAAGAATATTATCGAAGTTGAAAATAAAAAAAGAAAAACTCTGTGCTTTCGAAAATATGACGCTCAATATTACTGTATAGTAAGGCATGTGAATACGCGATAAAATATCGCTCACCATACTACTGAAGGCCTGTCGGTATGTGATAACAGTTCTTGAGGTTGGAAATGGGTAAAATCATCGTGGAAGTATATTCTTGAAGTTGAAATTAAAAAAAGAAATACTGCGTGCTTGCAAAAATATCACGCTCAATATTACTGTATAGTAAGGCATGTGAATGCGCGATAAAATATCTCTCACAATACTAGTAAAGGCCTGTCAGCATGTGATAACAGTTCTTGAGGTTGAAAATTGGTAAAATCATCGTGGAAGAATATTATTGAAGTTGAAAATAAAAAAGAAATACTGTGTGCTTGCGAAAATATGACGCTCAGTATTACTGTACAGTAAGACATGTGAATACGTGATAAAATATTGCTCACAATACTAGTAAAGGCCTGTCAGTATGTGATAAGTTTTTTTTTTCTTTTTTTTTAATGCAAGGAAGAAGGAACCAAAGGCCACGGGCCTGCATACTGTTCCTTCCAACAAAAAGCAAAAAGAGTACAAAAGAGAGCCAAATTCAAGATCCGTTCAATTCGAGATGCCTGGACACACTGCGTTTGAAAGACTGGAGATCATAGGAAGTAGGAAATACAGACAGAGGAAGACAGTTCCAGAGATGACCAGTTGCATAAATGAAAGATTGGGAGTTACGGTTAACTCTTGCATTAGAGAGTTGGACAGAAAAGGGGTGAGAGTTTGTTGCTAGACAGGTACTACGTGCCCGTCGTAGAGGTGGAGGGATGCAAGCAGACAGTTCAGAGGAACAGTGACCATTGAAGTAGTGATAGAAGAGAGATAAAGATGCAACATTGCGGCGAAGAGACAATGGTTGAAGGGAATCAGTAAGAGGAGGAGAGTTAATGAGACGAAAAGCCTTTGACTCCACCCTATTGAGAAGAGCTGCATGTGGGGAGCCTCCCCACACATGAGAGTTGTACTCCATACACTGGCAAATAAAACCCGTGT
>JAGKTI010026424.1:0-13602 GCA_018397915.1 Birgus latro | reverse complement strand
CGGGGTAGCGACCTATGAGCTTCGCGACTATGAGCCGATAGGCGGAGGGCGGTACGCTTAGCACCCTTCCAGCACACTCCCTCACACAGGAACCCTGGGAGATGATGAGTTAACATTCATTTTTTAAAGACTCACTCATCTTTATATAACTGTCAGGCATCAGTAAAAAATAAAAAGTGGTGACAAGAGGGTTAGTCAGCTCGGTAATGGGGTCATATTGTAGGTGGCTTTGCAGATCCCGCAACGCCTCTTCCTTAGTGATTTGTACACTTCAATGCCCTTTTTTGATGTCGCTGATGCAAACTATATAGCTATTAAAATGAAATAAATTACACAAGACAATGCCAAGGATTATTAGGCAAAATGAATCGCCAAGGAAGAGTTGTGCCACCTTGAACACGTCCCAGACGCAATAGCTCTCTCTCTCTCTCCCACGGCTCGTCTCATTCAGGCTCTTAAAAATATTTCAAAGAAAAGATGAAGGAAAGTTAAATGAGGTTTTAATTGTTGAGAGAGAGAGAGAGAGAGAGAGAGAGAGAGAGAGAGAGAGAGAGAGAGAGAGAGAGAGAGAGAGAATGCCTAACCTAATCCACCAATAAACGCCATGTTACTGAGGAAAAATTCTCACTGCAGCGATAAAAACAGAAAGCGCTCAGGGAGCGCATACCTCCGCCAATGCCATTGCCATTAAAAGGATCCGGATCCGGATCCGCCCCAAAATTTTATCAATTCTTTCTTGGCCCATGGTTCACCTGCGCACAACATTTCATTGAAATTCTTTGAGAACTTTTGGAGATATTGTATGGAATACTCCGAATCCGGATCCGGATCCGCCCCCATATTTAATAATTTTTTCCTTGACCCATGGCACACCCTTCTACAAAATTTAATCAAAATATGTTCATAAGTTTTTGCGTAATCCCGGATCCGGATCCGTGGATATAGGGTCCGGATTCGGATTCGGATCCAGATCTGCCGTAAAAATTTAATCAATTCTCTATTGGTCCATGGCGCACTTTTCCACATCACTGGAATTCATTAAGAGCTTTTGGAGATATTGCGGGCAATACTCAGGATCCGGATCCAGACTGGCTCAAAACCGACTCGTTTCTTCCTAGGCCCATGGCCCACCCTTCCAAAATATTTCATTAAAATCCGTTCATAACTTTTTGAGTAATACCGCTAACAGACAGACAAACAAACATAACCACCTTGGCGAAGGTAATAAGTGAATGAGAAATAATAATAATAATAATAATAATAATAATAATAATAATAATATAATAATAATAATAATAATAACTAGAAAGCACTCAGAGAGCACATACCTCCACCAGTTCCATTGCTATTAAAAAGGATCCTGTTCCTGATCCGTGGATATAGGATCCGGATCCGGATCGGCCCCAATATAATAATTTCTTTCTTGGTCTATGGCCCACCTTTCCAAAAAGTTTAATTGAAATTAACTGAGAACTTTTGGAGATACTGTGTGGGATACTCAGGATCTGAACCCCGATCCGCCCCCAAATGGAATAACTTCTTCCTTGTCCCATGGCCCACCCTTCCATATAATTTCATCATAATCCGTTTATAATTTTTTCAGTAATGCTGCTAACAGAAAGACTGACAGACTAACACGGGGTAAAACATAACCTCCTAGGAGGAAATAATAACAATAATAATAATAATAATAATAATAATAATAATAATAATAATAATAAAAATTATAATAATAATAAGGTAGTGGTGGACAGTGTGGATATTATTAAAGACGCTTGAAGATAGCATTATAAAGGGCTGCTGAATGAGGGGTTTGACTGGAACAGGGAAGGTTTGGAGTCAGCGGATCCAGTGTTTGGCCCCTGGCCTGTGATTGACGCTACTACTGTGAGTAAGACAATAGAAAGGAAGACTAAGCAGCTGGAGGAGGCGACAGGTGTGTCTGGGATGGTGCTGAAATGCCGATGGCCTCAGGAGAGATAGGTGTGGGTTTAGTTACTGATTTGATAAATACAGTTGTATATGAGTGTGTTGTTCCAGAGTGACTGTAAATGAGTACAAGGGGAAGGCTGATGCCCAGGAAAGAGGAAATTATAGAGGCATAAAACTTTCGGACCAGATAATGAAGGTAACTGACAAATTTCTATAAGGTGTGATTAGGAAAGAATGAACACTGATGATATGAAGTTTGGGTTTGTACCGGGCAAAGGGACGATTGATGTCATTTATTGTGCAAGAGCTTCAGGAAAAATATACCGTATGGGAAAGAAATTGGAGCTCTACTTTGTTTTTGTTGATATGGAGAACGCCACTGACAGCATCCCTTGGGACGTGGTGAAGTGGGCAATGAGAAAGCTTGGGATCGAGGAATGGCTGCTGGGTAGAGTGGCTATGGCTATGTATGTTGGTGCTCTCACCCAGGTAAGAGTGAATGGAGATTTGTGTGATGAATTTTCCATGTATACTGGTGTGTATCAAGGGTAGGTTTTGAGCCCCTTATTGTTTGTCATGGTGCTTGTAGCTCTCTCATGTGACTTCAGAAATGGACTCCGATAGACGTTGCATGCTGATGACTGGTGTTGAATGCACAAGAAAAAAGGGAGGTGAAGAAAGATTTAGGAAATGGTGAAATGGAATGGAGTACAAGGGTATGGGAGTAAATGTGGATAAAACAATTGATGATATCTACAGCTGGTGGTAGTACTGTCAAAGAAGAAGGAATATGGCCATGTGTGGTTGTCACGAATTTTCTACATCGTAACGTTATGTTAAGTAGATCGTGACATCGAGCGATAAATTTTGAATTGTCGGTTCGGCCCTGAACCGTTATACGCCTGTTGCGCCATCTTCCCGCGCTCGCCGCGCTAAGTATTCAAATCGGAGCTCAGTCTGTCTTTAGCCACGGAACGAGCGGGTCGTGTCCACGCGAAAGCTCGAGTGATCGTTTTTCTTAGCAATTTCAGATTTCAGCTTGTGTCGGCGTGTGTTCCCGAGCTCCCACCAATCCTTGGTGATCAACTACAGTACAGTCTCATCCATACCGATTAGTATTTTCCTGTTTTCCTAGGCTCAAGCTTTTTGAGATATTTAGCTGTTTGTCTGAGTGAGTGAGTGCATTCCCTTCCTTTGATTTGAATTGGAGCCCTGTAACGTAAATTTATTTGCTTGTATTTAATAAATTTACAGTTCGTTTTCTTGAGCTTTGTTAAATGTAACAGTCGTGTTTAATTTTCCCACTTATTTAATATAGTTTTGCTACTCCACGTTAGCACAACTCTTTGTATTAAATCACGACTGGTACTTAGGCCAGCTTTTGGCATTAATCCTTAAATCCGTTGTGCTAGCTAGGAGTTTGGCTCAGCCAAGATCCTGTTTATCTTTATTATTATCATTTTTGATTGTTAAGGGGAGAAACTAACTTTCTTAGAGGCCAACGGTACAATATTACAGCCTAATTGAGCGTCTAGTCTCTGCTGTGTACCGTTGAGAAAGTCTATAAATTCTCGACTCTAGAGAATTGGCGAAGTGAGCCAGCATAAAGTGAAATCGCTGCTCGATTTCACNTAAATTTCCCCTGACATCTGGCGACCTCACGCCAGGTCAAAAACAAATTTTCCCTGACAGTGGTTCGTCACAAGAGTGTGGGAAGCAAATCATCTTTATGTAGTGGCATTAGGGGTCGACTTCGAGATAATGCTGATTTCTTTTGTGTGGCGTGTTGGGGAGAACATGTAGAGATTGTCAGGTATGAAAAAGTTCTTGTTGCTGGTGAGTTTCTTGAGTGTGTGGAAGACTTTTGTTATTTAAAGGACATGCTATGAGTTGGAGGTGGGCCTGGAGCTTGCTCTGTGGCTAGTGTAAGGAGCGCTAAGAGATCTTTATATGCGGTATGTGTTAAGAACGTAGTACTGTATGGTAATGAAAAATGGCCAGTAAAGGAAGAGAATATTTGTAGACTCAAACATACAGAAATAGCAATGACGATGTGGATGTGCAGTGCGTTCCTGAGTGTGAGGCCTGTTGGGGCTAGGTTTACAGTGGAAGAGTTGTGGGGTAGCATGGGACTGGAGTGTATTGGTGTTGTGATAAGTACATTGAGATGGTCTGGGCATGTGGAGAGGATGGGGGATGGTAATTGGACGCAGAAAGTGACAAGTGTAGATGTTACGGGTAGGGTTGCAAGAGGTAGACCGAAAAAGACCTGGGACGAGGTCACTGAGCGTGACCTCAGGGATAAGGGACTGAATAGGGAAGCTGCCAGAGATCAAGCAGCATGGGCAGTAATCATTAGGTGACCAAGGGCAATGCAAGCAAGGATGCGGGAGCCTACAAAAACGAACGAACGAATAATAATATCCCAACCCATACTCCTACTCCTACTAGTACGAAGTCTGTCAAAAAAGAAACCGGACGTTTTAAATAGCACACCAACCAGCCAGCGTAGCGTGACTGCGATCGGAATGCCGTGTGGTAGCGACTTTGAGCTTTAGTCTAACAATAGCCGCATCACACCACACTTTGTCACTGAGGTACACGTGCTTGAGTGAACGTGTCTTTACTGCACCTGGCAATTTGTTGTAAGTAAAATAAAGGAGGATCCTGACGAGCAATGTGTTTGCGTGAAATTCTGTTTCAGATTGGGAAAAACTTTTGTGGAGATATTTCAGATATTAAAATAAGCTTATGGGGAGGATTGTTTTAGCCATACACAGTGTCACAAGTGGTTCCAAGGGTTCAAACTGGGAAGAACATCCATTGACGACGATCCCAAATGTGGACGGCTTTTCATATCAGGTGACAATGACGGCGTGAAAAAAGCAGGCTACGTGCTGTGATCCGTGAAAATCGTCGCCTGACTGTTCGTGAATTTTCTGAGGAAGTAGGCTCCGGTAAAAGTCTGTGCCACACACTTATAACCGAAACACTGAAAATGCATCGTGTTGCCGCAAAATCTGTACCACGTCTGCTAACAGGTGAGCGAAAATGAGAACTGTCGCAACCAGTCAGGAGCTATTTGATTGTCTGAATGCTGATGAAACGTTCTGAATAATGTCATAACAGGTGATGAACCCTGGGTGTACAGCTGCGATGTAGAGCAAGCAGACAGTCAACAGAACATCATCACGACCAAAAACAGCACATCAGAATCACTCAAATGCGAAGGTGATGTCGATTGTCGTTTCTGATTGGGAGTCCTGTATCATGATTTTCATTTTTAAAAACAACCAATAATCCGGCAACTAAAGCAAAAGAAAATAAAAGCCACAGTCTAAAAAATGAGGGAGTGAAAGTGCAACAGTTACGTGTCGAAAACTGAGACACTTCATCAGACAGTTAAAAAGGTGGGAGGGAACCTCACTCAGTGCTTTCAAGAGAGCAACTGACAACAAAGGGGGGAAGAGCGGACAGAGCAAAACCTACCGACATGAGCTCGCCATCTACTGAGCATCAGGGGAACTAGTAAATGAAAAAGATATAGGCCGAAATAGTTAAGGCATAGGACTGAGTTGGTGGTAAGTTATATTAATATACCTTGCCGCCAGCTGAATCCTATTCCTTAACTATTTCAGCCTATATCTTTTACATTTAGTAGTTTCCCTGATGCTCAATAGATGGCGAGCTCATGTCGGTAGGCTTCGCTGTGTCCGCTCTTCGTTCCTTGTTGTCATATGTTTTGCACTCTTGACATCACTGAGTGCGGTTCCCTCCCACCTTTTATACTGCCTGATGAGGTGCCTTTGTTTTAGACAGGAAACTATTGCACTTATACTTTATCATGACTTTGTTCCACGCAGTCAGACAGTCAATAAAGAATTTTACTTGGACGTCCTGAAGTGTTTGGGGAAGGCAGTAAGAAGGTGGAGGCCTGAGGCATGGACTAACAAAACCTTGATACTGCACCGTGACAGTGCACCAGCTCTCACATCACTCCTTATCCATAACTTCTGGGAAAAGCATGAGACTACTCTCGTTCCCCAGCCACCCTACTCTCCGGAGCTGACTGCGGACTTTTATTTTTTTGTTCCTGAAGTTGAAACCCCCCCTGAAAGGTCACCGATTTCAGACGATAGAAGAGACAGAAGAAAATGTGCCAAATGCGCTCAACATACGTTCATGTAAGTGCGTGTACCTCGATGACTAAGCGACGTGGCGTGATGCGGCGTGTTAGACTAAATCTCAGAGCCACTCCTACATAGCACTGCCATCGCCATCACGCCACGCCGGCTAGTCGGTGCGCTATGTAAATCGATTGATTTCTTTTTGGACAGACCTCATACTGCTACAATTACTACCACTGTTACTACTACTAGTACTACTACTAGTACTATTAGTGCTACTACTACTGCTAATAATAATAATAAACAGTACAATACTTCAGTAAAAATATCTAAATTTCCTGTCTTCTTCAGGCCCTAAGGTTCAAATGCAAGAACGAGGCTTGAGCCGGACTTGGGGCTTGAGTCAGTCTTAAGTCGGACTTGAGACGTGTCTGCCAAACACCGTCATGCACAAACGAGGCATGTGCTCGCTCAGGTTCAGTCGATGCTCCCAAGTCCAAGCTGCCTCGTGAGTAGGCTTGAGTCGGACTTGAACATTGAGAGCCTGTTACTTAATTATGTAGGATAGATTTACTTTTAAAATGAACAATAAATTATCAACAACCCCCAGAGCAGCAGCAAACTGCAGCTGTGTGATCGTTACCAAAAAAATATTTTAATTTTATACAGAATGTTTGGCCATCAATGAAGGTTGCCGTTTGTACGCTTGAATAAATCTTACTAGAATACATTTCCAGTGTTGATGACATGGCATACAAGAGTTGCTGGAATTGCCTTATAATATTCATATTTGCATTACAATGGCCTCATTATCGATGTGCAGTACAGACCTGCGTACGCTGGGCGGCTGTGATGAAACTTTATTGTACATATTACTATACAACTGCAATTAATAGTTGTTATAATGCAGCTTTAATGTCTAGTACAGTTCATATTGTAAAGACAGTGAAGTACCATATGGTTAACAGTTCTATGTATTTCATCATATCTTACTAAATGATAAGTAGGTTGTGCATGTCTGTATAGTGAACTGATGAATAATTTGTATAGCTATTCAGCTCATCACAATGTAGGTCTTCTTTGGCAGTTGTTATTTCACTCAATATAGCTTGTATTGCGTAATAATATAGGCACTGTTATTCACTTCTTGTACACGCTGCCCATGATTGGTGGAACATGTACAGTACAAATGGAATCATAGCACAAACTGTCACGATTTTTTTCCCCCACAAGGGGGCAGGAATGGCTTCCACAAGCAGTCCCTGTGGTCCCGCCAGTGCACTAGACTTCTCATTACTGGTGACTAAATGAATTATGGCTGCTTGCTGCATTCAGACGAAAGGCTCTGGTGATGTTTTCGCCATAGCTTTCAGTTTGAAAGTGGTGGCAGTGTTGCATGGCCGTTGCTTTGCCAGCTGTATGATAACGGCCAACGAAGCACAGGTGACGTAGAGGGATAGGGCATGGCCAACGATTTCCAGCTGGAATGGACTGTATATATCAGTTTTTTTTTTTTTTTTTACCCTTCCTCTGTTCATTGTGCCTTATAGGCTGCATGCATTTAACATTCAAAAGTCGGCACTGTGATTGTTCAGCTTGAGAGTAAGATTTGCCCCAAGTCCGTGACTTGAGCCTGACTTTGTGAAATCAGACTTAAGCCTCGATTCTGCATATGGCTGGGTCAAATAGGCTGAGGCCGACTTGAGTAAGCCGTAAGCCTGGGTCTGAGACCGTCCCAAGCCCGACTTCCAAGTCCGACTGAAGCCTGGATCTAGCAATTAGGCCTAAGTCATACAAACGTGTGAACATAAATCCGTATCATTAGTCAAAGCATGTCATACACAGCGCCATAGGACAAAATATTCCAGTTACATTCTTAATTCCAACACCTTCATTATCAAGTACACTCTTTTCAACTTAACTTGGTTCAGATTTTCGTCTTTTTGCTCTCTCTCTCTCTCTCTCTCTCTCTCTCTCTCTCTCTGTCCAAAGCTTATTAACAGAAACAGGATGCTACGGCTCTAAATCTCCCCCACAGGGCTTCTTTGTGACTGGCATCATATCCTAGTGGTACTGTTTTGTTACAATTCAGCATTTAATATGGAGAGTGCTGATCAATGTGTCCAGGTATAGTGAAAAGAGTACACTACGTTAGCAGGCTTTCACAGTACAAAACAGTACCAGGGGTCGGCAACCTGCGGCCCGCGAGCCTGACCCTTCCTGTAAACCTAATGTGACCTGCCCGCCAGTATGCTCCACAAATTCACGAAAACATTCCCGTTTTTCAGTTACTCAGTAAGTGAAAACATAGGCAACGCTTCGCTGTTGCAACCCTCCATCTGACCAAGCACTCCCCCACTCCCCCCACACACCTCTCTGAGTCTTTTCTTTTAAAGGTGGGCGTAAGGAGAACACCTAGAGGACACACACTCTGTGTGTTATCTCTGTGTCTAGATTTCCGTCCACGGCCACCGCTTATAAATTCATCATCATCATTATCATCATCATCATCATTATTATTATTAATATTATTATTATTACTGGAGGAGGAGAGTGGAGTCTTTAACAAAATCAAAACTTACGGCCCTCCAGGTGAGTGACAGAGCACTTCCGGGCCCCAGTCCATCAAAGGCTGCCGACCCCTGCACTAGGCTTCACCGTGAGAGAGAGAGAGAGAGAGAGAGAGAGANATAATAATAATAATAATAATAATAATAATAATAATAATAATAATAATAATAATAATAATAATAATAACAGAGGCCCAATATACAGAATAAACACCCAAGGAAAAGACATCACGAAATTTCTAAAGCCACTGGAAATGCAAAGCTCGATGTCCTCTTACCAGAAATCTTCGTCCCTCAACTAACAATTCCTCGCAAAACAGATCTGGCTCTCTCAAAATTCTCCCTCATCAGAAATCTTCCACCTTCATTTAACGTTTCCTGTAAATTTCAATCTTGCTCTCACGTTTACTTCAACAAAAGTCTTCCTCCTTCATTTAACGTTTCCAAAAAATGCAAAATCTTGTTCTCTCAAAATCTCTCATTCAGCAGAAATCTTCCTCCCTCATCTAACGTGTCCCGGAAATAAAAATCTTGCTCTCTCAAAACCTTTCCTGAAAACGCCATCTTAGCTTATCCACACAATCCCTCTGGACCTCTAGGTAGCATAGAAAGCTTTGTAACACCTCTTCCTTAGCGATTTATGCTGCATATTATAGCTTAACATTCTCTTTTATGGCACTTATTTCCCTTCAACGTCAGAATATTTACCTACATGACATACAGGAGGGTACTGAGGTGTAAGCTGCAGAATGAATCGCTAAGGAACGGGTGTTAGGAAATCACCAGTGCCACTTACAGCGCGACACGGACACAAAGCCTGTCCTTGAATCCTCAGACAATACAGGGTGTGTCGTTGAAGCGTGTGTCAGAATCTCAGTACGTTATTCCTGAACTAATTTGGGATTAGAGATGGTATATGAACATGTATCAAACTCTCAGTCATTACGAAGCTGCATTACTGAAACCCTGAAGGGTGAAAATGGTGTTCCGTACAATGACCCCATAAGGTCTTCAGTACTTAAGCTGATTGACTGACTTGGATACATAATGATTTTGCATATAATACCTCACGTTGGCCAAAGTCTCACATTCTGACATTTGACACAAGCTTAACTAAACATCCCGTACACACTGCCAGGACGCGACACTTCCATAAAGCCCTGTACAGTCGGGAGTCATGGGAGAAATTATGTCTCAACCGTGAACACCGTCCAGTAAAATGTTCACACGATGCCGGAGAAATATGTGCCCCGAACACAACAACGGGATATAATATGGCAGCCATGAAGATGAGACGGACACGTATGGGAAGAGCGATTAAGTACAAGAACACTGATATATATTAGTTTTGGGGGTCATTCAGGATTTACAAACACAGATTATCCTCGGCGAATTTGTCCACAACCTAAGCTGTCTGCGGAGTGCGGTAACTTTGCTTCAGAACTTAATTTTATTGTTATTTATTTGTTTTATATTTTCCTGTTGTGGTCGCCGGCTCATACGGACGAAACTCTGTGAAATGCAGGTAAAATTGCCCTTCTGTAGGCTACCATCCTCTTCTCGGGGAGCTGGGAGGGAGTTGTGGGCCGTTTGTATAATCAGGCGGCAAAGTCTCACGGTTATTTCGATGCTACTACGTAAAGGCGTTCCCTCCAGCATCCCAGGGCTTGTTTATACTATGCTGGAAATGTTTAATGCACTGGAAGCTTACTGGTTTTCATTACTGTTCCTTCGTATGATTTTTTATTTTTTTATAGCCTCTGCTAATAACTAAAATACCAGGCTACATATACTGTCTTTTATTTACCGTATATTTTTGCTTGCTTCCATGCAGAGACTTTGGGGTGGGAACCAGTCTAAAGTAAGCCACCTCTAAAGCCTCACACATGCCACACATTCTCCTTTCTCAGGCTATGGCAGTAAATTATATACCATTGCAAATCAGAATTACACTCGGCCACGACTCACACCCTTCCACACATAGCTATTCTCCCCAGCTCTAACTTGAGTCACTCTAGATAAAATAATTTCAAATTAGACTTACAGTTTCAGGTGATGGAGTCAGAGTGAGAGAGTATAGGGTGTTAGTCGTGGCCGAATTTATTTCTAATTATGAATGGATATACATAACTGCTGGTTTATTTAAGGTATGGCCCACTTTTTAAATAATTTCAAACCCTCCTTAAGAACCTAATACACTAACAATAACATTTCCCCTCACTAAGCCTCCTTGCTTCTGACTGATTAATTCGCTAAATATCATTTGCCATATCACACCATTTTCAAGTTTTCTTCTCCTGCCACAGCTGTCGTGTTACCCAATGAACCACTTCAGGGTACAAGGGACTCGTTTACAGTGGGCTCTGTCAGTGGGTATAGATACTCTGTAAATCTGTAACCAGTCTCATATAACCTGTAAGTGATGGAGAGGCTGTATGGCTGCTTGAGATGGGGCCTTATGAACCTGACTATATACACAGTGCTTCATACAGCTCACAACCCAATTCTCATGTGTTATGGAACGGATCAGCCAACGTTACCCAGTATGTGTGTACCCTGCATCATTTTCCACATCTCAAAGTCCTTTTTCTGCCTTATATTCTCTGCCATTGTCCGTCCACTGATTGAAATGTTCTTAAAAATTTTTGTGAAGTATTTAAAACGTCATCACTCATCGCAAAAGTAGACTCATCCGTACCCGCAACACACATGATTGGAGTGCTCAAGAAACTAAACACCCTACATAGTATATAATGCATGGCGCCTTCCCCTACCCACGACGAACATTTTAAAATCCTCCAATAATTTCCTTCATTTCATTCCATCCATCGCATATAACCTAATCTTAAGATCCTTAGTACGGTACATTTCGGAAAAGGGTATAGCAGACATGGCTGGAAAATGAGTCATCTGAATATCCCCACTGAACGATTGAAGTATTACTTGGGCTGTTGAAACTGGATGACCCAAAGAGTCAATAGATTACTTGCAAGACTTTTCAGATGTGTGTGGCATAAACAATTAGGAATGTGTTTAAAGCTCTATAATAAATTTACTCTAACATGATTATTTTTTCCCGCTTTTGCAGTCATGTTTCCTACAGCTCAATGGCGGAATAAAAGAAAACAAAAAAACAATCCACGACCCTGCATTCTTTCCACAACATCTCTTCATGACTAGCAGCTTATTCTTCTGCTACTGTCTTGTTTGATGGTAATTTTAAACCAGGTTAAAGTGAACAGGGTGTACTCGTACAATATAAGCTTAAATGACGGGAAGTGAACATTTTCGCCAAATTACCCCGTTTTATACGTTGTCATGTCAGTTTTTAGCTAGTCAGGTGTTGGCATTTTCTTTTTTTATATGTCCAGCTCTGGGCACCTCTACACGTCACTAAGAAGAGATGTCAGCAATTCAGATCTTATAAGCCTTGTTCATTTTTTTCACTGCCTGTAACCAAATACTTATATAATGTTTAACAGCTGAACTCAGAGGACAGGCTTTGGACTGCAAACTTGCATGCACGAGTTCTATCAGCAACTAAGGTCCCGTCACCTCTCCTGCCTTTCATGCTGTGACCTTGAAGACATCGATGGCACTGATCTATGATTAAATAAAGCAATAATTGTCAGCTGCTGCAGAATTACGAGGCTCATCAGAGCCGATGGAGAGAGAAGCAGGATGGGCGACATGGTTGACGAGTGTACCTCTACTGAATTCTGTAACAGTTTCAGCTGGCAAAATGTGCTAACTTTGCAATGTAATAGCCACACACCAGCACACAAGTGTAATGTAAATCTTGAATGACCCCTCACGCAAAAGGCAACAGCTATAATTTATATTGTACATATAAATATATATGTATGCGCAAGATAGAACATCTTTAGTTACATTCTTAGGCTTCAAAATCGGCCCACAAGAAAGTGAGCAGGACTTTAAATCCATTATTCCCAAATATCACTCCTTAAAACTTCACACCCACCCTCAAAAAGGACAACAACAATTTATTTATGAATATCATCACATGCTAGAAAACTGTTGATCCCTTCAGACAAATGACGTATCTTTTTTAATTCTTACAATTTCCAGACGATTATTTTCAGCTTAGGAGAAGCAGTTCGAAGTGAAGCGGTTAGTCAGAGCCTTCATTAACTCTGTGATAGTTAACGGGTCATCCAAAACTGAATAAAATCGTCCGGCAGTAGCAACAACAAGGCTGAATAATACATCAGTGAGCTGAAGGGATTATGACTAGCAAAAGTGTTTTTCTTTCTGCGATGAATGCCAGAATTTTAGACAGGAGAAAATACGCATAATCTGTGCACGACGGCAGATGAGCTGGTTAATGAAGGGTTTATATACCATACAATATGCGATATAATTCACACAGAGTGGAAAGTCACACACTGCTTCTATAACCTGGAACTGTATATACTGCTTTAATATATGTAAGGTGTCCATGATATGATGTACTAACTTCAAGGGGTAATTTTTATGCTGATTTTGAGTATATCAACATGGGTCCAGTTCTCCGTCGCTACAGAGCTACATAAGACCATCAGGAATTGCAGTGTCATATCGCTAGTACATCAAGTCCTGAGACATCCTGTGTGTGTGTGTGTGTGTGTGTGTGCGTGTGAAAATAACAGTTTCTACATACACTCTGTAGAACCCACAAGAAGATAAAAATTGTCTGAAACGTATGGAAACACGCTATTACAGCAACACTCAGCAACTCTGTGGAAACCGTCTCCAAGAAAGCCACAATAATAGTCAGCCTTGTGTTTTCTCATGCATAAAGTTCTTTGGTGGTGCCACAGAGAGGTCTAGGGCCAGTACCTGGTCTGTAGTCACTGTTTCTGTCCATTTCGCTCTCAGTTAAATAGCCCTTTCTTTTCATAATGCTATAGAATCACTCTATGCATCAGTTTAGCTACATAGTTAACCGTTTCCATTTCTCGGTATATATTTTA
>JAGKTI010026423.1:0-13603 GCA_018397915.1 Birgus latro | reverse complement strand
GCTTTTCACTTCTTCAGGAGTAACCTTTTTTACCTTTACCCTCCTGGTCTTCACATGTCTTACAGGATAACTCGTATCTCCCCACTCTACTATTCGTTCAGCATGATTCCACTTCAGTGGTGCTTGGCAAAGGATGTCCGTTCCCAGCAACATATCCACGTCCAAGTATGAATTTGGCACTACGGGAATCCATCTCTCGATGTCTTTATTACACCCAATGGAAACAGTGAGTTTGGCACTACCCAAAACTCTTAGTGAAGCGCCCGTAACTCCAGCGAGATTTGGTACCTGCCTCCTCTGGTTGCAGTCGACATTCAGTTTGCTGATAGTAGCGGCCCTGACTACAGTAATCTGACTTCAGGTATCAATGAGAGCTTGGATCACTTTGCCATTCACTGACACAGAAATCGTAGGTGAATCCTGGTTGACTAGTCAGATGGAAGCTGACTCGTTCAGTTTTCCGGGACAATTGGGTCTTCCTCTCCGACAACCTGGTCGTAGGCAGTCAAAACATGTTCCAACGGGAGGTTTCTTGAAGCAATCGCGGAGCATATGATTGTTCTTTCGACAGAATGGGCACCACATATTAGCTGTTTTTGAGGACATTCAGTTTAATCTGGCAGTTATTTTTCCAATTTCTTCTTGGACATCATTCCCGTCACGGGGAATAGTTTCCTTCGAAGAGGATGGCTTCACTGTGGTTGAATCAGCTATTGTGGAAATCTGTTCACTGACGGGACAAACATATTGTGCAGTTATTGCCATCCAAGATTGACGTTCCGTCTCCACCCAGTCCATAAATTTCTGTAAGGGGATTTCATCTTCCACAAAACTACTCACCTTTCTGCGTGCCTCCTTTGGCATGCCATCCATGATCCTCCTTTTTAGAAATCGGTCTCTGTTTGGGAGCTTCTCTTGCGGGAACTTCATGGCTATGGATGCATATTGGCAGATTACTTGGTGATTGAAGATCTGAGGCGGGTCCTCAGATTACTTGGTGATTGAAGATCTGAGGCGGGTCCTCCCAGTCATAATTCCTTGCTTCCAGCTCTTGCCACGCTCTGTCAAAGTTTAAATCGCCTACCAGTTCACTACGGAGAAAATTCTTCAAATCACACCACCGTCTAACTTTTCCTTGGCTGACGGCATACTGTAAGAGACTGGCAATCTGACTACTCACCCGTGCCTTAGCTACGCGTAGTCGGTCCTCATCCTCGTCACAACTGGTTTCAACTTGTTCAAGAAAAAGGCTTAGCAGGCTTTCCGCTTCAACTCCCTGCAAGTGGCTCAACTCTAGTTTTTCTATATCCTTCACCTCAATACGGAATCGCGGAAGTGGAAAAGCAACTGTCTCTCTGCCACGGAACAGATTATTAGGTGACAAACCTTGCAGTATTGGCTGTTCGGGAATATCTGGTGTCGGCTTATCTGCTTGGAAACTCCTCGGGGGGGATGCTCATGCTTTGGCACCGAATGGATTTGGAGGTTGTTGCCCGCGAGTCATCACCTGCTCAAACACGTCCGCGTACTGTGCGCAAAGCTGCTCATATTCGTCAGTAATATCTTCCTGTTTACCTTCCATGTAATGTGCCATGATGAAAGCTTACAAGGAATATTTTTGGTCTCTCTCAATCATTTACAAAAAATGCCCATCACTAAGAAGTCCCAGTGAACTACAGAATCTTCAGAGCACACATTTGGCTTCATCAAACCTGCACTCACAAACCTTGGTCTATAACTTACCACTATTTACTCTGAATATTTCCACTAACAGGAGAGATCTAGGGAGACGAGAATACTCAAATTTTCTACGCACTGGATTCAAGAGGGTCCACGGGATAACCACTTTCGCCACATAGGAAGATTTGTGAAGGAATTTTAATTAAGTGATTATCCCACTATAGCTGCCACCAAATATGTATTGCAGAAAATACAATATGTATTGAGAAAGTAACAATGTTGATTTAATTTTTAATTTTCTATAACTGTCTGCCACCAATATATGATGAGAAAAATATAATTTTGAAACAGAATAAGCCACCAACCTTGTGATGGGTAAACTGGACTGTCTAAGAAGACTTAGAATTAATATTACATTTTCTTGGGATCAGCCTACGGGTTATGCTCGGGACAATAGGGGTAGAACAAGGGTAGCGAGTGGCCTGAGCAGCCGTAGGCCTGTAACAGGATGGGGATAAGTGTAGACTTTGATACTTACTGCATATATCATGAGAATCTCGGTCCACTGGATTTCGATGGAACATGAGTAGCCTCCTCTTCACTAGTTCTCTCCTCTGTGTGAATTACCTCAGTACACTCTCAACAAAAATATTATACCATTATTACCAACAAGCCATGTACAGTCTTCATGAGCAGGAGAAGGAAGAAGACCAGTATGAATGCGGGATTACAAGGATTTTTATTACACGTTCCAAAAACTCAAAATGCAAGAATGGGAAAGAATTTTTATATTGACTGGTTCACAATTGGTTGGAAAGATAGTATATGACACCACTTTGTTAGGGACGAGTCTGATCAGGTATTAACATTCTAAATATACCAGAAAATCATTTCAGTTACAATCAACACACCACCCTCTGGGCGTACTCTTGATAAACCATGTTATAAACCTCTAATACCATCCTTCACTGACATAAAGGTTCCCTTCCAAGATATAATGGAGCATGGATATGACCACGGGGTGACAAATACACAAACACTACTTTAAATTTCGGCCCCCTGCTTAAACAGATTTATAAGAATAGTCATTCTATTTAAAAAAAATTCTGATATGAAAGTTTACTATAGGCTGATGCCAGTAAAAAGGTTACTCAAATCACAGTTAATACTCTAAAATAGAGATCAAGCATTCCACAATCCTCAACAAAAGAAAAACATACTTCCAGTAATCTGTTATTCACTTCACAGATTTACCTTATATGATTGAGATATATATCTTATATATATAACTGAGAGTAATATGCCTTACATATGACTGAGATATACCTTCCCTTTTCCTCACATTTCAAAATAATGACGAAACTGAAAGAATAGTACAGTGCCACAATCTTTACCAGAACCTTCTCTAAATTTGAAAGTTTCTCACTCAACGGTCCGAACGGTTATTTAACACCCGTGTGTATTCTCGCTTAGTTATTTCTGTTTCATGTAGGTTGGGACCCAAAACAATTCACAAAGTTGGTTAGATAATCAAAGCTTCACTTAACTTCTCAAAACTGAGTATAAGTCGGCGTCTGGGAGTTATACGGGGAGCACATGTTTCCTACCAATTGATGGTGCAAGACCCAGCGCTTCGCCATGGCTAACCTCCAACACAGAAATCCTGTTGTCCTCCGACCCAGCATTAATTAGCGACACAGCTAAACTCTTAGGACACTCTCCATCTCCAAACTCTTCAGCAAACTCGCAGGACACTCCCCATCTCCAAACTCAAAATCACGAAGGGGAAGAAATATGGACATCTCTCGAAAAACACGTCTGTCTGGCATCACAGCTCAGTTCTGACTCTGGTCCCCGACGCTTGCTAACTCTCTCTCAAACACAGCAGCGCTCAGCGTGGCTTTCAAATTATTTTCCTAACCTTATTAACAATACGTTACTTTCCAACTAAATACATCATTTCTAAACTAACTCTGTTCGCTAGTATCACAGTTGACGTAAAAATCTATGTTACACTACTTTAAATGTACGATACTATATACACAGGTGACTACTTAATGCGGATGAACATGGCGTAATGCGGCCTCTTTGTCTATCAGAAAGCTGTTACTTTCAGTAAAAATGATTATTTGCATAAGAGGACATTACAATAATTTTCCTTCATTACATCAGGAAGTGGCAACAAAATTTGGAACGTTATTTTAAGTCAGACGGAGGAGTATGCTACTGTAGCAATATCGCAGGTCTGACACCTTGGGAAGGATTCATGATCCTGATGAGTGGCAATTTTTTATTGACTCCAGCAAATCAGGTCTGAAGGCTGTTCTCCACAGTGGGGTCATTTTACCCAGTATACCACTTGTTTTAGCTCCTGAAATGAAGGAAACTTACAAATTGATGCAGAAACTCCTCGTTTTGACTGAGTATGACGAATTGCAATGGAAAATCTGCAGCAATTTGAAAGAGGTAGCCATGCTGCTTGGACTACAAGATTTCACAAAATACTGTTACTTCCTGCATTTATGGGACAGCCGTGACGTGCACCAGCACTACATCTGGCGTGAGTGGCCTCTTCAAAGTTCCTACGAAGCCAGTTTACAAAACATATGGAAAGAATCAGTCGTCCAAGCAGATGATATATCATACTTCCGGCTCTTCACATCAAGTTAAGGCGAATTCACACCAGATGCTATGCGAGCTATGCTAACTTTGCTAGCCACGTGGCTGTGAAATCGGTTGTGTTATTTTCATCAGGGTTGTCTAGACTGGATGCGAAGCTATGTAAGCAATGCTTACAATATCGTAGGCATAGCTCTGAAGATCACTCCTCCGACGATATTTCTTGCCATAGCTTACATCACGCATGCGCACTAGTGGCTATGCCGACGCCAGCCCAGCCCCCCACGCAGTGTTGCCAACTTAGTGGAAAATCTGCCAAATCTAGTAGATTGGCATTAAAAATTAAGGATTGTTTAAGGCTTTTGCGGATAGCGGATTTTTTAGTGCATTTTTACCGGATTTGGAGGAAGATCTAACGGATTTCGTACCGTCTGTTAGTACTGGCAACTAAGGGATCACAGTCTCCTAACCCGTCATGTCCTGACCGATTTCCAACCTTCCATACCACAAAATCCCGAGCATTTTTGGATTTTTTTTTTTTTATATTGGCTCAAACCTTTGCTTCTGGTGAGAAAGATCGAAAATTCATAGAGAAATCGCGATCCTGTGCTTAAAACTGTTGATACGGGTGTCATGCAACCTTACGTTTTCCTTCTTTTCTAGGTTACCTGGGTAAAGAAAACGAACTATGGAAGGGCTAATTAATTCAAGCCACTTTCAATTACGTATTCATTTATGTATTCGGTACGAATTTATGCGTAGTAACAGACTATATTGGTTTTAACACATTTATATAGGCAATAGAAGCATTGTTCAGTCACCAAACACATTCACATAAGGCACCCTCCTTTATGACATTGCCACCTCATCACTTCTGTTTGTTTCTTGCTCTAGCTTCTTTATTTCTTTGTACTCTACCTCAGGAATCACTTTCACCATGAATTTTGTCATTGGAGAGACCGTGGGGCAACACGTCTTTACTGGCCAGGTCACTGCTAACAGGTGAATTGCCCAGTGTGGGGGGGGAGGGGGTTAGGTGGGGCCAGGCAGTATCCCCGCTTGACAGCAGGTAGGGGAAGGTCTCCCACATATGCCTACCAAAACTCACCCATGAAACTTGAAAATTGTGCAAATTATGGCCCTTGCAATTGCACGACGTACCCATACGTTGATGGGTGTAGCTGTGACAAAACATCGCGATGTACCCATACGTCGATGGGACTCGGTGGGTTAAATAAGGCTTAAGAGCTGAGAGTCCATCAGATCAGACTGATTCACTAACTGAGCCTGTCCTTTCCTGTATTCTTCACGTTCATCCAGTACAGGATCTGCCTCTGGCCCCCGACTCCCCCAGGCCTGAGGCCTTGCTAGTAGTTTCCCAAATGTCTCTCGGTGCAGAAGTTCTTAAAGTGAAATAGCTGAAATGGGACAAACTTACTTACAAGCATATAGAAAAAGCTGGGAGGCCTTCCCTGAGTTAGAAGACTGGCTTAAACCTGTAGAAACAGACAAGACAGAGGCTTATCGCTTATTCTGCAAGTGGGAGATTAACGCAAAACTTTGTGATCTGAGAAGGCATGCAACTTCAGTAAAGCATGAGAGTATCTGAACCATTTTCTAGTGCAAGGCAAAGCAAGACACCTTTCTCAAAAGTTAGTGACACTAAAGTACAAGCTACCAGTGAGGCTGAGGGTCAGCCGTGTATGGTAATTGCTGAACATTGTGCATTTTTAACTGTGGATCATATCTCGGAAACTTGTAAGAAGGTGTCCAGTGATAGTAATGCAGTAAAAAACATGAAATTGTATCGAACCAAGTGCAAGAATATTATAGTGAATGTGCTAGCCCCTCATTTCTCTGACAGTCTACACTAAGATACTGGTGATGCACAGTACAGTCTTTTGATAGACGAGTCAACTGATATTGCTGTCACGAAACTTCTTGGAGTTAGAGTCAGGTACTTCAGCAAGGAGCTGAAGAAAATTATATCAACATACCTTGGACTAATTGAACTAGAAGATGGAACAGCGTGTAGAGGTCCGAATTTGAACCCTGTGTTAATTAATGAGAAATAAGTGATCACCACTGCAGTCACCAGTGTAGAGGTCAACATTTTGGCTCTTATGAAATGATGAGAGATAACCTATCACACCGCTAATGACACCAGTGTGATGCTATGAAATTTTAACTCACCGTAAGAAACAGAGTTTTAAAGAGTAGGCTGCCACCACCCAGCGCATGCTGGGAAATTATTCCACCAGGAAAGAAAGATGAGGACTTCTGGGGCCTTGCGAAATAGAGAACTAGGGTAGCGTGTTCTTTTAATGGGGCGCATGAGTAATAAGATATTAGCACACCTTGCGGGCTAATCAACCTCACGATTAAAAATCCTTAAAGAATAATAAGACTTAAACTCAATGAAAACTTAACCTAATATTTACTAAATCTAAACATACAATAAAAAGAAAAGATAATTAGATCAAATTGAACATAGATTACAGACTATGAATTACTAGAAACTGAAAGATAAATTTTCCTTCGCACTGAGATTATCACAGGGCAGACTAAATTTAATAAGGATCAATAATTTCAAGAGTATAAATCACCACAGCAGAATAAATTCTCGGGATGATATTATCACACTTATATATATAGTGTTCTTCACAGAATATTATATTTTCACACACTAATATATAATCTTCACCACTGGACCAACACTCCTAAATGGCACTGATACACTAAGTTTTTATCCCTTCCTGGAACATGAATCCCACCTCTTAACCTAATATTCAAAGTAGTACTATCCCATGTGAATCTAGCAATCTCACAGTCTCAAACAGACTCGTCAGGTAAACTCACCGAGATATTTCCTCCACAAAAATATTCTCCCAGGTTTGGAATATACACATTAACTCAAAGGTTATTTATAAATTGACACCACATTCAAAAGAATGATACAATAGGCTCAATATTTAAAGTGGATGAATAATCAATACTCTTAGGGGAAAACAAATACATGTGAATACAAAACTCTATCAAGCTAAACACATCACACAAAAAGGATAGAATATTCTGATGGACCAGCCAACTCCGCGTTCAAATTACGTATAACAGGAAAAAGGGGGGGATTTCAGTGTAGCAGGCAAAGGGATTGCGAGCCAGTCGGCTTCATCCACTCGTTATTTTCTAATGATGTTACGATCAGCCACAATCTGTATCGGTGAAATGAGAGGGCGTTATACCAGTCCCAGTTAGTTAGTTAGTTTAAAGATTTCCTCCACCTATAGTGAAGGCCGGGCCATACATTAGCCCGGTCAGTGGGGTGTTGGCTGATTAAAATAATAGAAAGGGGGAAGACAGGGCCTGGGGAATGCCCAGCACACACGCCCTGTCTTCTGCTGGCTTTGCGGTGTGTGTGACCAGTCCCAGGCACTTGTATGGTTTATATAAGTTCGGTTTGTTCTAACATTAGCAATCGACTACGAATTTGACTGATCTCTCTGCAGCATTTCAGTTTACACATATTGCCAAGGAATATAAAAAAAATGTGTTCACACTCGACCCACACGGATGGGTAGACTTACAATTCTTAAAATTTTGTAATAAGCGTGTGGGATTTACAATTACACCGAAGCCTAAACAAGCGAGCGCTTGAAACTAATTATATCCATGTGTCTGGCATACGTGACTAAACACGAGTGTAATGCAAATTTCGCAATTACAAATGTCTATTATCAGCAATTAGGATTTAACTAAGCTTTAATTCACTACTACATAGTACAAAAAGGTGATATCACCAACTCTGACTTACAAATTTCGAATTCAAAGTATGAAGACAAATTAATCTCTTGCTAAAATTTACGATTATGTATACACCGTGGGAATTGACGTCTCCAAGCACGTAGACATTCATTTACATAATCGCCCTATACAGTTCCTCTATTAATAGAGTATCACTTCCACTATGAATATTAACAGAGATCAAGCCTGAATATGGAATTTGATGATTAACCCCTACATGGTGCAGATAAAACATATTTAGGGGTTCAAGGGTACACTTACGTTACACTTATACCAACTTATACTAACTTATATTACATTTATATTAACTTATACTATACTTATATTAACTTATACTTAAATTACCCTTAACATTACGGCATTACACGGGTCCATCCTCCGGGGAAAAAAAAAAAACATCGGATGAAACAGTCAATTCAATTCTCTACATTTCTTAGAGACGTGTGTGCGGACGGGACAGACTTACCAAATTCGGCTGTGAAACTATGAACTCCAGAATGAGATAGTGATTCCACTAACTCTTCCTTCCACGAGTGGCACCTGTCGGTCCACAAGCAAAATTGCGTACCCCAGGGGGTCACTTCTCTGTCACCAATGGATTCTCGAAAACCAGTGGAAGGATGTGCCCCAGCCAACCTCCTGCCTGGATGATAACATGGTCATCTCACCTGGACTGACCCGTACTCTCGCTACTAGGATCGTCCCAGGGGCACTTCTCGTGCATACATGTAGATGTGTTGGTATGCAGGAGGACTGCTGGGCCTTGATAGCAGGCTGTGAAGCCTATGCCCAGAGTCGGACACATAAAAATAATAATAATAATAATAATACAACCTACTATTGCATTCACGCTCCATTCATTCCTTCTTATGTTTCCAGCTCTCCACCTAGTAACTGACAAGCACTGACAGTAACTTGAGGGGGTTCCTAGGTTTCCCCTCGAATTAAGGCAACCAATATTCCCACTGAACTGGGCCGCGCCCATGACACAAACTCCGGTGAACTCTAGACACAGTCAATAGTCAGACAGTCCGACCCGCACACAATACCCTATCCATCACTTAATACTGCCGTAACCAGCTTGAAAATACTCAACACTTTCCAATAAGTCTCCGAGGAGGACGTCTCTCACAGGGCGGCGGTTACTCATCCATCGAATCAGGTTCAAAGGCTTCTTCCAGGGGTTCCAAGAGCCACTCTCCTCCTCCGCAACAAGGCCCCACCCGTCCTGGGGCTCCCTGCATCTCCTTCCCCGTGAACACATCTTCCGCCATGCCCGCACGCCCGTCCATCAGCATCTCCACCACATGACACGGACCGTCCTCTTTCACGACAAGTCCCCGACATTCACCAGACGCCATGGCTCTTCCAGTCCATACAAGAGCTCCAGCTCCAACTGCCTGATTCGAATTCTCCTCCATTGTCCAGGATGACACAGAGCCAGAGTCTGCTCCATACTGCCCGAGTGTGTAATGTGTGTGGACTGTTTTGTTTTGAGGGGGAAGAACCTAACGAATCGGCTATGATGGTCCACTACTGTGAGAACACAACGGTCAATATTCACTCTAGTATCGGTGAAGAACAATTTTGCCTGCCTTCCAGGAGTTTTAAGGATCATCAATTCCAGTACTGTCTCGAGAATAAGTGGTCCTTTATTGTACTGCTACTGAGGAATTCTATCTCGATTCATTCATTCATCGTGACAACACAATCTTATTCCACCATCATATCTTCTTATTCTCACAATAATATCTTATCCCACCGCTTTAGCCACCAGTGTAGAGGTCCAGAATTTTAACTCTGTGTTAATTAATGAGAAATAAGTGATCACCACTGCTGTCGCCAGTGTAGAGGTCAAAATTTTGGCTGTCATGAAATGATGAGAGATAACCTATCACACCGCTAATGACACCAGTGTGATGCTATGAAATATTAACTCACCGTAAGAAACAGATTTTAGAGAGTAGGCTGCCACCACCCATTGCATGCTGGGAAATTATTCCACCAGGAAAGAAAGATGAGGACTTCCGGGGCCTTGCAAAATTGAGAACTAGGGTAGCATGTTCTTTTAAAGGGGCACGTGAGTAATAAGATATTAGCACACCTTGCAGGCCACTCAACCTCACGATTAAAACTCCTTAGGGAATAATAAGACTTAAAATCAATGAAAACTTAACCTAATATTTACTAAATCTAAACATACAATAAAAAGAAACAAGATAAGTAGATCAAATTCAACATAGATTACTTTACAGACTATGAGTTATTAGGAACTGAAACAAATTTTCCTTTGCACTGAGATTATCACAGGGCAGGCTAAATTTAATAAGGATCAATAATTTCAAGAGTTTAACCCGAGGCGTCCCTGTATGGGTACGTCGCAATGTTTTGTCACAGCTAGACCCATCGACATATGGGGGATGTCGCACAATTGCAAGGGCCATAATTTGCACGATTTTCAAGTTTCATGGGTGAGTTTTGGTAGGCATATATGGGAGACCTTCCTATATCTGCTGTCAAGTGGGGAATACTGCCTGGCCCCACCTGACCCCCCTCTCCCCCACACTCGACAATTCACTTGTTAGCAATGACCTGGCCAGTTAAAGACGTGTTGCCCCACGGTCTCTCCAATGACAAAATTCACGGCGAAAGTGATTCCTGAGGTGGAGGACAAAGAAATAAAGAAGATAGAGCAAGAAACAAACAGAAGTGATGAGGTTGTAATGTCGTAAAGGAAGGTGCCATATGTGGATGTGTTTGGTGACTGAACAATGCTTCTATTGCCTATATAAATTTGTGAAAACCAATATACTCTTGTACTACACATAAATTCGCACCAAATAAACAGTGTTGCAAAGTAACGAAGTACAAATACTTGAGTACTGTACTTAAGTAACTTTTTTCGGTATTTACTTTTTAAAAAGTACTCAGCATTTTCAGTACTTTCACTTTTACTTAAGTATTGTTTTCTATTACTTTTACTTCACTACAATACAAAAAACAGAAGTCATTACCCGTTACATTTCAAACTCAGGAATCGATTTTCAGCCTATTACAGGACGTAGAACAATGCATAGTCGGAAGCTGACCAATCACAACTGCTTATTCATGTCTAGACCAATCATATGCATCCTTTCATATTGCTCAAGCGATACAGCCACCCTTTCGTCCCTCCTGCCTTCAGTTGTTTAAGGAGGTATCACACGGTACCTGAAATCATGGTTTGCCGACGAAATCGTGGTAACCGTCCACGAAACCGTGGTAGCTGCCGAGGATTCCGTCGGCAAAACTCATTTCCATCCAGACCCATTCCATGCCCATGGAATCAGGGACAAAACGTTTTTTTTTTTTTTAAGTTATAATTCCCTCCTAGAGTGTCTGTTACTTTCCATTACATATATTATTAATTATGAAAGGTTAAGTAACCTTTTATATCGTGCAGGGATGAAATAACGATGTCGATAATTCAGTTGTTTTCATTGGGGAGTGCGGATACAACACTCCACGCTGGGTGAAGGGGCACTGTACACATCGCCGTTCATTCAACACTGGGTATACGATGGCATCTGGGCAGATATTATGGACAAGGGCTGTTGAAAATGCCGTCATTGAAAAATAAAGCCATTCTATTGTCTGAGATAACAAGCATCCCATGTTCCACAAGAAAACCTATGGTGTGTTTGTTTACATTTTTGCCGACCGTCGGCGGCATTTGAGGAACGTATGTGATAGGGTTTGTGCCTGGTTCCAGGAAAGCGTTCCGTCGGCAAACCATGATTTCATGTACCGTGTGATACCCCCTTTATAATGTTGCTGTGGCCACCATCACACTATGACTTCCACAACCACTGAAATTGACAGTGGTGATTCCCACCCTCGGCCATACTTGGAATCATTGTTTAAATGCAAGAAGACTGTGGGAAAATCAGTGAAGCTGCAATATTTGCTGTGTGCACCCAAAATCACAGAGGTGACTGCATATAGCAAATCCCCTTCAAATCTGAAGAAACACATGGAGGTGAGTATCCATGCTTTTAAACTCACTGTAAATGTAGCCTATATATAGTGATAATAGTTACAATAATTAATACAGTAAGACCTCGTTATAAATCTGCTCACTGTTATTTTGTTAAGTTGCTGATATATTGTTGAAAGGAGATATGTTGGAAGGATATCATATATTGTGAAATCAATTTTCAGGTTTGACAAAAAGTTAACATTTACTTGACAGGTCCAGACCTTGCAACCTTAACGATGCTACCAAATTATTATTGGAAACTGAGGTAGTCTACGAGTCACAGTTCAAACCGATTTCAGATATTTCTTGTATGGATAATTAGGAGGGTTATGTTAGGGGGGGTTTCCCATGAAAAAGTGGAAAAAAAATCATGATTTCCTGAAAAAATTTCATCTGATACTATCGGTCATCAGCTATCTTGCTGCCAAAAATTAAGGCAGTATCTCTATTTTTACTACCTAAAAAAAAAAAAAATGTAGTGCTGATCTCAGGTGTCTGCCCTTTCCTCTCCTCCATCCTTCTTTCCTTCCATCCGCCTCTATCTTTCTTTCCATCATTCTTTCCTTGTCCTTCTACCTATGGGTGACTTTACTGACTTTACACTCCTCTTCTGTCTTTCTTTCCTTCATTCTTTCCTCTTCCTTCTGCCTGTGGGTGACTCTACCCTGAGTGACAAGCCAAATGGTTTCCTGTACACCAGGAAACCATTTACTATGCAGGGTGATAACCATATAACCAAATTTTGGCGCCTGGTGGTTTAGTGGGTAGTTACAGTGCTCCAATCGGATTGAGCTGATGAAGGTGATAGGTGGCTGGGGTTTATTGTTCACGAATTGCCACTCAGGGTTGAGTGAGGCTGGTCATTCTCACCATAAATGTCAGGACCAACTTGCCCAGCCCCAGGTTCCTACGCTCCTCATGGGGCAACACAGGATTGGATGATAGATAGATAGATAGATAATTTGTATATAATCTCTGAGACGATAGACAATTTAATAGTTACTTTTTACTTTCACTACTTGAGAACTTCATGAACAAGGTACTTTTTTACTTTTACTTGTGTACATTTGACTTCGAGTACTTCCACTTGTACTTTGAGTAATATTTTGTCAGGGTAACGAGACTTTTACTTAAGTGTCAGAGCAGGGAACTTTTCACAACTCTGCAAATAAATAAATAAATACGTAATTTAAAGTGGCTTGAATTAGTTAACCCTTCCATAGTTCGTTTTTTTTTTTTTTTTTTAAGCCAGGTACCCTGAGAAAGAGGGAATGCGTAAGGCTGACTCATCACCTGTAACACCATTTATAGCCTCAGGAGGGCGATTTCTCTATGGATTCTCGATGTTTCTCACCAAAAGCGAAGGTTTGTCAAAAAATCTGAAAATGCTCGGGACTGGGGGGTATCGGAGGTTGGAAGTCGGTCGGGATGGGACGGGATAAATCACCACAGCTGAATAAATTCTCGGGATGATATTATCACACT
>JAGKTI010026422.1:0-13603 GCA_018397915.1 Birgus latro | reverse complement strand
AAAATGATCCATAGGTATACATGGCGAGTGGTGAGAAGAGAGGACGGGGGAATGAATGAACGGAAGGCAATGATTGACTATGTGTGTGTGGATGAAAGGATGAGAAGATGTATAGTGGATGCAAGAGTATATAGAGGTTGGGGGAGTGGACTTTCTGACCACCACTTGGTGGTGGCCAGAATCAGAATCCAAACAAGATGGAGGAAGAGAAGAAGGGAAAGACAGGAGGAAGTATTTGTTACAAGGAGGGTAGAAAAGTTACAAGAGGATGGAATAAAGGCCGAATATAGAAGGGAAGTGGAGGAACGATTGGGTAAATATAGATTGGAGCAGATGGGGGACGTGGAGGGTGTGTGCAAGGTATTCACAGAAGAAATCTGTGCAGCATGTGAGGTGGTGTGTGGGGTGAAGAGAAGACGAAAGGGGGTTCAGGGAACAGCATGGTGGACTGAAGAGGTGAGAGAGGCTGTGGCACAAAAGAAGAAAGCATATAATGAGTGGATGAGAAACAGGGGCAACGAAGAAGCTGAGAGACGGACGAGAGAGTTATATGTAGTGAGGAGGAGAGAGGTGAAAAGATTAGTAAGAGAGAGTAAGAAGAGAGTGGATGAGGAATTTGGAAGGAATTTGAGTGCAAAGTGGAGGGAATGTAAGAAAATGTTCTGGAAGGAGGTAAAGAGAGCTAGACAGGGTGCCAACGAAGTCAGTGGGGGTGTGAAAGATAAAAATGGTAGATTACTAGTGGAGAAGGGAGAAAAAGTAAACAGATGGAGAGAACACTTTAATGAACTGTTGAACATAGAGAATGAAAGTAATGCAAGTATAAGTGGCTGGGGAATGGCAGGGAGAAGGAGGGTTGTGAGAAGAGAGGAAGAAATCACCAGGATGGAAGTGGTGGAAGCAATGAAGAAAGTTAAAATGGGGAAAGCCCCAGGAATTGATGGAGTGTGTGGTGAAATGCTGAAGCATGGGGAAGAGATAGTAATAGAATGGATGTGGAAGGTGTGCAGATTGGCTTGGGAGGAGGGTAGAGTCCCGGAGGATTGGAAGTCAGGTATAATTATTCCTCTGTACAAAGGAAAGGGGGAAAAAGCAGTGTGTGGTAATCATAGGGGCATTTGCCTTCTCAGTGTAATAGGAAAAATATATGGTAGGATACTTATTGACAGAGTTAGGGAAATTACTGAGGAATTAGTTGGAGAAGAACAAGGAGGTTTTAGGAAGGGAAGAGGTTGTGTAGACCAGATATTCATTCTTAGATCCTTAGTGGAAAAGTTTCTAGAGAAGGGCAAGAAGTTGTATGCAGCCTTCATGGATCTGGAGAAAGCATATGACAGGGTGGATAGACAAGGTTTGTGGAAGGTATTAAGAATATATGGAGTGGATGGGAAGTTGTTGAAGGCAGTGAAGAGTATGTATGAGGGTGCTAAGGCTGCAGTGCGTGTGGATGGCAAACTGAGTGAATCTTTCCATTTGAAGGTTGGATTGAAACAAGGATGTGTCATGTCTCCATGGTTGTTCAATCTGTATATGGATGGGGTTATAAAAGAGATACAAGGTCGGGCAGTGGATGTTGGAGCGGCCCTAGTGAGAGAGGGCAGTGTTTGGAAACTACCTGTACTGTTGTTTGCAGATGATACTGTGTTGTTGAGTGAAGACGAAGGGGAGCTGCAAGGCTTGGTAGATGAGTTTGGGAGAGTGTGTAAGAAACAGAATCTAAAGGTGAATGTAGGGAAGAGTAAAGTGATGGTCTTCGAGAGAAGTGAAGCCAGTGAATGTACAGTGAGATTGGATGGGAAGGATATGGAGAATGTGAGTGAATTTAAGTACTTGGGCAGTGTGATGAGTAAGGATGGTAGTCTGGAGGGTGAAGTGCTCGAAAGGGTACAGCAGGGAAGGAAGGTTGCTGGTTCGTTGAAAGCAGTGATAGGAAACAGGGAGGTGAGCATGGAAGTGAAAAAGTTGTTACATGACAGTATTGTGATACCAACTCTGACATATGGAAGTGAAGCTTGGACCCTGTTGGAAGGACAGAAGTCAAGAGTGAGAGCAGTGGAAATGAGTTATTTGAGAGGAGCATGTGGAGTCACATGGAGAGACAGACTAACAAATGAGGAAGTGAAGGAGCGTTGTGGTGTGGTTGAGGACGTGATGGGAAGCGTTAGGAGAAGCACGTTAAGGTGGTTTGGGCATGTGGAGAGGATGGAGAGTGAAAGATTGACGAGGAGAGTGTATGTGAGTGAGGTGGAGGGAGCGAGAGGGAGGGGGAGGCCGAGGATGAGATGGAGGGATGGAGTGGAGAGGTATATGAGAGAGGGGGGTGTGAGTTGGGAGCGTGGTAGTGAAATGGCAGGGGACAGAGTGACATGGAGGCGATTTGTTTGTGGCCACCCCATTCGGGATTGAGGCGTCTGGCAATAGATAGATAGATAGATTCCACATGGAAGTTGAATGATCAGAGAAACACTCATGTGAATGGAGATCTGCTAACTTGAGTGACAGATTATCCCAGACATCCATTATGCCAAGTGTAAAATATCCAATGACTTTTTTTTTTTTTTTTTAAATGTGTCCGACTCATTTACAGTGAACTGGAACACATATCTCTTTGTTTCCCATCATATCTTTTATAAAGGTTTCAACATGCTTGCATGCATCAGCCTAGGTCACCTAATGGAAGTTCTCCATGTTGCTAGATCTCTGGCAGCTTCCCTATTCAGTCACTTATCCCTTAGGTCATGCTCTGTGAGCTTGTCCCAAGTAGTTTTTGTTCTGCCTTTCGCAGCCCTGCCCCCAACATTCACATTAAAAAGTATCATTAAGTTTAATTACTACACTAGAAAACTTGTATACAGTATCAAAAATATCTGGATGCAGCCTAATGCAATGATGGAAAAATATGAAAATTTGACATTTTACTATCTTCCCACAGATAGTTTGGTGGTATTTGCAGTTATGAAAACTATAGCTCACAACTTACCCATTCCTCCTCTACTGCTGCTGGGATGTTCGTTCATTTCCACTACATTTTTTTGGATAATGAGCGTATTAAAAAGTAGAATCTCTACAAAACTTTTACAGCACAGCAATCAAGATTGGGAAATGCCAAAGCAAGTGGATTATGCATTTGATTTTGTTCGAACATGAGTTAAGTGTTGATGGGTGAAGTATTTTGCAAAGATATTTTCAACACACTTACCTTGGGCTAAAGGTGCCTATAATTAATGCCAAATTTTTATGGATAACCATTTCTTATATGGTCACCATAACATTGCTTGCATTTTGCAGTATGTGAGGACATTGGTACTGCAACATACTACAGGTAGCATTATGAAGGTAAGAAAGGAAACTAATGAAACAATTTATCAGGTTTATTATTAACACACCGCTACTGTGAGTAAGGCAATTGGCAGGATGCAGTTGGGGAAGGTGGTAAATGTGTCTGGGTTGACTGCTGAATGCTGAAGGCCTCAGGAGATACAGGAGCAGGTTGGTTACTGATTTGATAAATATAATCGTATTTGTGGTAGGTGGGGGGCACTCATCATCCACTCACTCAATGTATTGTTGTCTTATGGCTGTTACACTGAGTGACAAGCCAAAAGGTTTCCTGTACCCAAGAAAACATTTACTACATTGGATGGTAACCATATAACCAGGGTTTTTGGCCAGGTTAAGAGTCACCCAGATTCCCCTATCTAAAATCACTAAATCATGGAAAATGTTTTGGAGAGCCTCTAAGGGCCCAATACCTGCCCAGGGCCCCAACTAAATGGACAGGTTTGCATGGCCATGTGGAATGTGAGAGGTGTGAATGAGGAGAGCAAGAGGAAGTAGCGAATGCGTTCAAGATTGCGAAATATGCCATGATGGCACTGTGTGAAATAAAGATGAAAGGGTGTGAAGTGGAGGAGTGGGAAGGTGTGAAATGTGTAAGGTCAGGCACGAATAGGCAAGGAAGATGCAAGGAAGGAGTTGCTTTGCTGATGACTGAAGTGTGGTAAAGTGCAATGAGAGATGACAAATATGTCAGCTCAAAATGAAAATATGTCAAAAACATCCTTGAGGTGAAAGTAGCAGTGACTGTAACGTATGCACCATGTGATGACAGGAATGAGACAAAGAGAGACAGGTTTTGGGATGGGCTGGATGAAGCTGTTGGAGAAATGCCCAGGGGTTATAAAGTGTTTGTAAAGGACAATATGAATGGGAGAGTAGGCACTGGTCCTGTAAATGAAATAATGGGTAGTAATGGAGTACTAGGGAAGAATGATAATGAAAGGCAACTGAAGGACATGTGTCAGGAAAGGAGGTTGTGCATTTGTAATTCTTACTTCAAACATAAAGATATACATAAATACACTTGGTAAAGAGGAAATGGAGAGCATGTTGCAAGGAGCCTGATTGATTACATGCTCGAAGAGAAATCAATGCTGGGAAGTGTTGCTGATACAGGGGCGGTGAGAGGACGATGTGGTGGTTTGTCAGATCTTATTACTGTGAAATGCAAGATCAAGCTGAAAGGAATGAGATGGACTGTCGAGAAATCAGTGCTGGGAAGTGTTGCTGATATGAGGGCAGTGAGAGGATGATGTGGTGGTTTGTCAAATCATATGATTGTGGTATGCAAGATCAAGCTGAGAAGAGTGAGGTGGACCAAGAAAGAGAGATGGGCAGTCTGGGAGAGAGACTGAAACAGGAGAAGCTGAGGATTAGTGAAAAAGCAGATGAACACAGGGCAAAGTAGGGAAGGATTGGAATCAGTGAATTGGAATTAAATGGATCTGAACAACTTGTGGAATGCATATGTTACGAATGCTAAAGCGGTGTCTGGTGTGGCAGGAGTAACAACGAAGAAAGGCATGGCATGGTGAGATGAAGAGGTTATGAGAGCAGCGGAAGAAAAGAGGATGAAGTGGATAGAGTGGATACAGGACAAGGGTTCAATTGAAATAAGAGCGGAATATAATGAGAGCCAGAAGCATGTAAAGGGACTACTGAAAAGGAAAAACAAGAAGGCAAATGATGATCTAGGAAGAAAAATTAATTCAAATTACAGGTGACCCCCCACTTTGCGGAATCCACATTCGCGGATTCGCTTATTCGCGGATTTTTATAGACCTTACTCATAACTGTACTGTATAAATTATCACTGTTGTTTTGTGTTGCATTGGTGATGATTTAGATATCGTTTCATTTTTGAAGGCTGCAACATGCTTGCATGCGTCGGCCTTTTTGGATTGGAGCGTGTAGCGTTTTATGACCGGATGCCCTTCCTGATGTCTACCAATGACCCTTGGGTGGATTCGATCCTCCGACCCTACGGCCAGAGCGGAGCGCTCTAACCCACTGAGCCACAGCTGCTACAATGATTTAGATAGTTTAGATAGTTTAGGCTAATTTTAGGTGTTCAAACTGATTTTACTGACTTCCAGTACAACTGTAGTTACAGTATCTTATAATGTATTGGCTGTATCACTTTGTCACCTACATGGTTACATACATCACAAACTCTTAGAACCTTACCAATTACTGTTATTTTGTGTTTAACAGGGTTTGTTTTTGATGGTTTAGGCTGTTTTGAGGTGTTGAAACTGATTTAAGTGCCTTCCAGGGGTTATTTCTTTACATAAGGGATGGGTCTTGGGGGGTTGGAAATTAGCATAAAATCCACTTTCGTGGGGGTCTGTGTCCCCTAACCCCTGCGAAAGTGGGGGTCACCTGTACTCTGAAAGTAGGAAGTTCTTCTGGAAAGAGGTGCGGAAATGAAGAAGAGACGGTGGAAAGAAATGTGAAAGTGCGAAAGATGTACGCGGTAGATTATTTACCCATGGGGATGAAGTAAGGACCAAATGAGGCGTTTAGAACCAAAGGGGCATTGGCGCCAAAGTGTACTTTTGAGTTATGATGCTTTAAAGTTGTGTTTATGGCAATGTCATAACCAAAAAGGCAATACACAAACATTTTATACATCAAAATGATCATCAGCACCTATGCTCTACATGTAAAGCACAAAAAACAAAAAAATAATAACCATAACTGCAAAGTGTGCAGTAAACCAAACCCCCAATTTATAAGTGGGCATAATAACACATTGTAGGGATTTAAAAACACACCAGAAAAAACATCAAAGAACGTATTAATGTACAAAACATGGGAGGGAAGCTTTACCAGCATGCGGGGCGGGCCACACACTCGCTGATTGGCTGCTCTGGGGGAGTGGCAGAGAGTGAGAATGCTGACTGGTTTGGGCTATGTGGGACGGATTCCTGCTTGGCTCTGATTTGCTCGCCCGGCAGCATGGACAAAACCACGTGACTTTGAGCCCTTCTACCACCGTCTAAAAGGCGGAATCTTGTAAGGCAACCAGTGCTACCACTGAGAAGAGGGTTAAGCCTGTTGTCTCCCCTACCTAACTCAAAACCAGTATATTGGCAGGGATGCCCCTGTGGCTCTAGACGCCTCAAATGGAAAGAATATTTTGAAAGTCTAATGAAAGGGAATGGAAAGAGTAGAGTGGCAGAAAACATGACTGGGTTTGGGAGTGTGCAGGGAAGGAAAGCAGTGCCAGGAAACATGACATTCGCAGAAGCGAAGAACGCTGTGAAATGTCTGAAAAATGGGAAAGCAGCTGGTGCTGATGTGGTGTTTGCAGAGATGATTAAATACAGTGGACAGAGCAGAATGAAGTGCTTGTTGGAGATGTGTGAGAGGGCATGGATGAATGAAACTGTGCCAGTAGAGTGGAAAAAAGATGAAACTGTACCCCTGTACAAAAGTAAAGGTGAGCGAAGTGAGTGCAGAAATTACCGTGGCATAAGTCTACTGAGTGTTACAGGGAAGGTACATGGAAGAATTATTATAAAGAAAGTAAGAGTGATATCAGAAGGTCTAGTGAGTGATGAACAGGGTAGCTTTAGGAGTGGCAGAGGATGAGTGGATCAAATGTCTGCAGTGAGACAGATAGTGGAAAAGGCTTGTGAGAGAGACTTTAAGGTGTTCATGGCATTTATGGATCTGGAAATGCATAAGACAAAGTGGAAAGAGAAGGACTGTGGAAGGTTTGCGTATGTACGGTGTAGATGGTAAGCTGGTAGGTGCCCTAAGAGTTTTTATAATGGTAGTGAGGCTTGTGTAGGAGTAAATGAGCACCTAAGTGAATGGTTCATGATCAATGTGGGTGTGCAACACGGTTGTGTGATATCCCAATGGTTGTTCAATATATACTGTATATGGATGGGGCATTGAAAGAATTAATCTCAAATCTGATGTTGCAGTATTACTTGCAAATACCGGACAAGAGACTAGTGCCGAGTTTTGTAAAGGTCTGTGAGCATCGTGTCTTGAGAGTAAATGTAGGAAAGGGTAAAGTGATGGTTACTGAGAGAGATGGTGACTCCCACTGTAATGTTACAGTGAATGGAGAGAGACTGGAATTGGTGAAAGAGTTCAAATACCTGGGCACAGTGACAGAAAAGAGAGGAAAATGTGCAAATGAAGTGGAAAATTAAATGGAAAGTAGAGTGACACAAGGAAGGTAAGTACCTGGTGCTATGAAGGCCTTGATAAGAAACAAGCTTGTGTGTTGCAGCTGGGCGAGGCTTGCATGAAGGAATGTTAGTGCCACCTTTAACATACAGGTGTGACACTATGATGTGGCATGAAAATGAAAAGTCAAGAGTAAGAGCAGCGGAGATGGGACTGTTGAGGAATGTGTGTGGAGTACGGAGAGCGGATAGGATACGGAATAATGTGATTTGTGAAAGATGTAGAGTAAGGAAGTCTATGGACACCAGAATCGAAGTGACTGTACTGGTACTGAGATGGTATGGTCATGTGGAGAGAATAAATGACAACAGAATAGTGAAAAAGGTATATCTGAGCCAATTTGAAGGAGGGAGGAGGTGAGGTAGGCCAAGAAGGTGGAGATATGATGGATGAATGTGTGAGGAAGAGGGGTACGGAAGTTGGTGAGGCTTAGGGACTGACAAGAGATCAAGCTGGCGGATGAATTTTGTGCAGAGAAGTGCATGACCAAGGATTTGGCACCCCTTCTTAATGTGACAACGTTCAGACTGACTCTATGGGATACGTATATGTGAAGCTGCAGTACATGGTGAAACCTCGTGGCCTATCAGATGGAGCCAGGATTCTGTGGGCCTGAAAGATGAGTGAATGAAAGAGTCGCCCATTGAACTGGACAAACTTTGGCTGTCTGGACACAGCTATTCCTCACCCTGCCTAAGGTGGGAAAGGAGGTCCAGATGAAGATGGTAATGTATGAGTGTGCTATCCCAGATGACTGGCTGAAGAGTGTGATTGTAAATGTGTACAAGAGGAACAGTGATGCACTGGAATGGGGAATTTATAGAGGAATAAAACTTTCATACCAGATAATCATGGTAATGGAGAGGATTCTAGAATGTATGATCTGAGAAAGAGTGAATATTGATGAGATGCAGTTTGGGTTTATCCCATGCAAAGGGACCACTGATGCTATATTCATTGTTCACCAGCTTCAAGGAAAATATATAGGAAAAAAAAGGGATCTGTACTTTGTTTTTGTTGATTTGGAGAAGGCTTCTGACAGAGTCCCTAGGAAGGTGGTGACGTGGGCAATGACAAAGCTTGGGACCAAGTAGTGGCTGGTTAGAGTGGTTATGGCCATGTACGTGGGTGCTCACACCCAGTTATGAGTGAATGGAGATTTGAGTGATGAGTTTTCCATTGATGAGTTTTCCATGAATGCTGGTGTGCATCAGGGATCAGTCTTGAGCCCTTTATTTTTCATCATGGTGCTTGAAGCCCTCTCACATGGCTTCAGAAATGGACTCCCCTGGAAGATGTTCTACTAGCATGCCACTGATTTGGTACTGATTGCAGAGAATGAAAGGGAGGCGGAGGAAAGATTTAGGAAATGGATAAGTGGTATGAGGCAAACAGGCTTGAGGGTAAATGCAGATAAAACAATGGTATATAGGGTTGGTGGCAGTACTGTCAAAGAAGAGAGAGAGTGGATGTGAGGTTTGCCACAAGGGCACAGCAAGTATTCCATCTTGTGCAGTGTTTGTGATAAGTGGGTGCATAAGAGATGTAGTGGTATTAGAGGTAGACTGTGAGATAATGCTGATTTCATGTGTGCAGTGTGCTGGAGAGAGCATGTGGAGATCGTCACGGGTGAAATGATTGATCTTGCTGGCCAGTCTCTTAAGTGTGTAGAAGAGGTTTGTTACTTGCGAGACATGTTATGTGTCAGAGGTGGGGCTGTAGCTGGCTCTGTGACTAGAATGAGGAGTGGCTGGAAGAAGTTAAGGAAGCTGTTGCCTCAACTGACACTGGGACGGCTCTTCCTTGGTGCAATGGGACCTTTGTATGCAGCATGCATTAGGAGTATAAAGCTTTATGGTAGTGAGGCCTGGCCAGTAAAAGAAGAGGATGTTCGTAGACTCAAACGTACAAAAATGGCAATGATTAGGTGGATGTGCAGTGTGTCCTTGAATGCGGGGCCTGGGGAGACTATGTTCACAGTGGAAGTGTTAAAAGGAAGGAAAGAGCTGGAGTGTACTGGGGATGTGATGAGGAGGGGTATATTGTGGTGGTTTGGGCATGTGGAGAAGATAGGGGATGACAACTGTGTTAAGAAAAAAAAGTGGGAACAATGGGGGTGGGGTTGCAATAGGCAGACTGAAAAAGACCTTGGACGAGGTAATAGAGTGTGACCTCAGGGATAAGGGACTGAACAGGGGGGCTGCCAGATATCGAGCAGCATGGAGGGCTGCCATTATGTGATCAAGGCCGACGAATGCAAGCATGTTGGAGCCTTTTTAAGTGAAACAAAATAATGAAACATAACTGATAATAACCTTACTCGTCACTGTCCGATGCATTACTGCCATTGTTGATGTTTATCATAAAATTTTCTGTCAGTATTTCTTTACTTCTATACTCATCTAACAATCTTGTCAGAGGAATATATTTCTTCCAGTCTTCTGCAGTTACCGTCTATATAACTCTTCATTATTTCTTCAATCCTTTTAAATGCCTAATTGGTGTTTGAATTGTTCTTTTTCACTTGAGTCTTTATCTGAACCCAAATAAATTCAATACGGTTAAAATGGCTGAAGTCTGAAAGGAATGAGAGTGTTTTTGATTCGAGATATGAATGGAAAAGTAGGGAATGTGAAGGTGGATGGATAGTTGGAGAGTGGAGTCTGCCTGCAGAAGTGGATGAGAATAGCAGTGCTCTAGTGGACACTTGTGCAGGGAAGGGGTTGGTGATAATCAATGTCCTCTATAGACACAAAATGATCCACAGGAATACATGGTGAATGATGAGAAGGGTGGGTGGTGAAGTAAATGAATGGAAGGCAATGACTGATTATGTTTGTGTGGATGATTGAATGAAAAGGTTTGTAATAGATGCAAGAGCATACGGAGGCTGGGGGAAAGGACTTTCCGACCACCACATAATGGTGTTTTGAGAAAGTCAAGGTTCCAATGAAATGGAGGAGTAGATGGGAACAACAGGAGCAAGTAGTCCAAACAGGGAGGGTAGAAAGGTTGCAAGAGGATGGAAAAAAAGACAGAATATAAGACAGAAGTGTGGAAGCGATTGGGTAAATACGATTTGGAGCAGATGAGGGACGCAAAAGATGTTTCCAAGATACTCACAGAAGAAATCTGTTCAGCATGTGAGGTGGTGTGTGGGGTGGAGAGAGGACAAAAGGGGATGCAAGGAAGAGCATGGTGAAATGAAGAGGTGAGACAGGCTGTGGCACAAAAAAAGAAAGCATATAGTGAGTGGATAAGAAACAGGGGCGTGGAGGAAGTTGAGAGACGGAAGAGAGAGTTATATGTAGAGAAGAAAGAGGTGAAAAAATTAGTAAGAGAGAGTAAGAAGAGAGTGGATGAGGAACTTGGAAGGAATTAGAGTGTAAAGTGGAGAGAATGTAAGAAAATGTTCTGGAAACAGGTAAAGAGAGTAAGAGAGTGATAAAAAAGTAAGTAGGGGAGTGAGAGACAAAAATGGTAGATTGCTAGTGGAGAAGGAGAAAAAGTGAGCAGATGGACAGAACACTTTCAGGAACTGTTCAACATACAGAATAAAAGTAATGCAAGTGTAAGCACTTGGGGAACTGCTGGGAGAAGGAGGGAAGTGAGATGAGAGGAAAAAATCAGTAGGATCGAAGAAGTGGAAGTTATGAAAAAAAGTAAAAATGGGGAAAGCCCTAGAAATTGATGGAGTGTGTGGTGAAATGCTGAAGCATGGGGAAGAAAATAGTAGAATCGATACTGAAGATGTGCAGATTGGCCTGGGAGGAAGGTAGAGCCCCAGAGGATTGGAAGTCAGGTACAAATATTCTCCTGTACAAAGGAAATGGGGAAAAAGAAGTGTGTGTGGTAATCATAGGGGCATCTGTCTTCTTAGTGTAATGGGAAAAGTGTAAGGTAGGATGCTTACTGATGGAGTTAGGGAAATAAGAGCGGAATTAGTTGAAGAACAGAAAGGGTGTACGAAGGGAAGAGGCTATGTAGATCAGATATTCAATCTTAGGTTTTTAGTGGAAAAGTTTCTAGAGAAAGGAAAGAAGTTGTATGCGGCCTTCATGGATTTGTAGAGAGCATATGACAGGGTAGACAGACAGGGAATGTGGAAAGTATTAAGAATACAGTAGGCACGGAAAGTACTGACGCTAAAGGGCCGACGTAATTTTTTTTCGCGTTAAGTGAAGTAGGGTCAATACTACCCTCCCCTGTGATGCGAAATGAGCTGGCAACCCTGCTTGATAGGTTTGGCACCACAGGAGCAGGCTCAGTAATGTTTGGGCAGCCACAGGAGGAGGATTCTCTCGGTGTGTGATGCACCACGAGGGCATGTTTTGACTCAAATAACACAGTTATTTGGTTACCTACCACATTCTCATCATGCCTAAAGTAACCACAAGCAACGACAAACGTGTGGAAGTGATTACTTTATACAAAGCTGGCCACAAACACCCATTTATTACAAATCAAACAGGTGTTGGACTGAGGACAGCGCAGAGACTGGTGAAGCGGTTCAAGGACCGTGGGGAGGGCATTCCTCCCACTCCACTTCCCAAGCCTGGGAGACCTCGTAAGACAACCTTCAGGACCCGTCAGCTGATCTCAAGGCTAACAGCACGGGATTTAAAAGAAAAGAACCCACAGTTGCTGGCATATGTGTCTGTCAGAAGTGTGCAGCAACTGTTGCATGAGGTGTTGGGTGAGGAGACTGTAGCACCAGTCAAGCAGGGCAGTACTCCCAGGGAGGATGGAAAGCTGATGACAGGGAGAGCTGGAGCTCCTGTTTCATCAGCCCTCAGGACTCTTCCTGACCATCCTCCTTTGCTGAACTTTTTCAGTGTCTCAGTTACACAGAGAGTAGACCAGCATGCTCTCCTATACAAGTTTCTCTAACTGTCAACACCAAACTACATACACGCTACACACTACACTTCCTTTTCAAAATTATCAAAAATGGCGCACAAAAATCATGCCTCGGAGTCCCCGGGGGGGGGGAACCATAAATGCCCCCACCATCCACCCCTCTCCCGGTGACGACTCAAAGAGCTGCCTGGAACCACCGTCTGACTCGCTCCTTCTTCATTTCTGTAACATTCGCGGCCTTTCCTCTAACTTTCACGCTGTTGAGCACCACCTCTTCTCCTCTAAACCTCACCTTCTCTTCCTCACTGAGACTCAGCTGTCTGAGGCAACTGACAGCAAACCCTTTTCTGTATCCTCCTACTTTCTCTATTCTCGTTTCAAAGCCAAAGGTGGCTGTTGCGTATATGTACGCAACGATCTATCTTGCTCTCGTGTTCCTGAACTTGATTCTTCTGAATTCTCTGCTCTCTGGCTTCGGCTTTCCTGTCATTCTCTGACTAAATATATCTGTGCTGTTTACTTATCTCCTAATTCTACTGACTATCAAAAATTCTTTGAGTATCTTACTTGTACGATGGAACACAATCTATCCATTTCTCCTTTCTCTGAAATCTCCATTCTAGGAGATTTCAATGTTCACCACCACCTTTGGCTCTCCTCTCCTTTCACTGATCCACCTGGTGAACAAGCCTACATCTTTTCTATCCTTAATGACCTAGAGCAGCTTGTACAGCACCCTACCCGTATCCCTGACCGCCTTGGAGAGAGTTCCAACATACTTGACCTTTTCCTAACAACTAATCCTTCTGCTTACACTGTTCATCTTTTCTCTCCGTTGGGCTCCTCCGATCACAATCTTATTACCTTAACATGTCCAATCGCTCCAGTACGGCCTGTGGACCCTCCAAAGAAACGCCACCTGTGGCACTTTGGAGCTGCAGATTGGGAGGCCCTCAGGCAGTACTTCTTTGATTTTCCATGGAATGATTATTGCTTCCATGGCCGGGAGCCATCTGAGTGTGCCTTGCGCGTTACGGAGGTTATTCTCTCAGGCATGGAAGCATACATTCCTTTCTCATATCCTCTGACTAATGCAAGAAAGCCTTGGTTTAATCACGCTTGTTCTAATGCTGTCCGCAACAAGGAGAGGGCCTATAAGAGGTACCGGAGCCAACCCACCCCTGAATCACACCTT
>JAGKTI010026421.1:0-13603 GCA_018397915.1 Birgus latro | reverse complement strand
CTGGTTAGGGTGGTTATGGTAATGTACGTGGGTGCTCGCACCCAGGTGAGAGTGAATGGAGCTTTGAGTGATGAGTTTCCCGTGAATGCTGGTGTGCATCAGGGGTCAGTTTTGAGTCCCTTGTTGTTTATCATGGTGCTCGAAGCCCTCTCACGTGACTTCAGAGATGGACTCCCATGGGAGATGTTGTATGCTGATGATTTATTTGGTGTTGATTGCTGAGAATGAAGGGGAGGCTGAGGAAAGATTTAAGAAGTGGAGAGATGGTATGGGGTACAAGGGCTTAAGGGTAAATGCAGATAAAACAAAAGTGATGATATCTAGGGTTGGTGGCGGTACAATCAGAGGAAAGGGAGAGCGGCCATGTGCAGTTTGCCACATGGGTGTGGGAAGTAATTCCATCTTGTGCAGTGTTTGTGATAGATGGGTGCACAAGAGATGTAGTGGTATTAGAGGTAGACTGCGAGATAATGCTGATTTCATGTGTGCGGTGTGTCGGGGAGAGCAGGTGGAGATTGTTAGGCATGAGAGGGTTGAACTTGCAGGTGAGTCTCTTGAGTGTGTGGAGTTTTGCTATCTGGGAGACATGTTATGTGCCGGAGGTGGGGCTGGAGTTAGCTCGGTTGCTAGAGTGAGAAGTGGTTGGAAGAAGTTCAGGGAGCTGTTGCCTCTCCTGACATTGAGAGGACTCTCCTTATGTGCTAAGGGGTCTTTGTATGCAGCATGTGTTAGGAGTGTGATGCTGTATGGTAATGAGACCTGGGCAGTAAAGGAAGAGGATATTCGCAGGTTTAAACGTACAGAAATGACAATGATTAGGTGGATGTGCAGTGCGTCCCTGTGTGCAAGGCCTGGGGGGGCTGGGTTTACGATAGACGAGTTGAGAGGTAGGATGGGACTGGAGTGTATTGGTGTTGTCATGAGGAGAGGTAGGCTGAGGTGGTTTGGACATGTGGAGAGGATGGGGGATGATAATTGGGTGCAGAGGGTGAGAAGTGTTAATATTGGGGGAGGGGTTGGGAGGGGTAGAACGAGAAAGACATGGGACGAGGTCATTAAATGTGACTTAAGGGTTAAGGGACTGAATAGGGAGGCTGCCAGAGATCGAGCAGCGTGGAGAGCCGCCATTAGGTGACCAAGGCCGACACATGCAAGCATGTTGGAGCCTTCAAAAACGAAAACGAAAACGAAAACGATATTTTTATGGCAAATGTTCAGACGAAGTTGCGTCCATTGTGCCACCTCTCCATGCCTTCCCTTGTGCTACACGGGCATCTGGCAGCGCTCGTGACTGGAATGTCACACAGCCATATTGCAGAACTTCTGCCTATCAGAATTCTTTTATTCCCTGAACTGCATCTCTCTGGAACTCGCTTCCCCAGAGTTGTTTCCCTCCAAACTTCAACCTACAGCTGTTCAAGTCAAACTGTTACAGATATCTCATGAATGGAGGACACCAGTAATCTGCTGTATGGATTTTTTTTTTATTCATTTGTTTTTCTTTCCTCTGTTCTGTTATTTCAAAAAAAAAAAAAAACTATAGTGGCTATTTTTTAACAGATCTCCCTCATACTTCTCTATAAAAATCTCAACATGCCTAAAGTATTAAAGCCCGAAATAAAGTGTCAATTAACTTTAAAAAGGCATTAATTTTCCTATCTGATACCTTAAAATACCTAGTATGCAAAGATGCTGTATGATAACTATGGAAATGCAACCCTGCAGCTTCAGCCACACTGTGGTTGCTTGATTTTCTTGGTATTGCACCTTAAACACTATATCTCTTTAAGAGCATCTGCATATGCACTCTAAAAACTTCTGAAAATTTGGTACTGCATTCTTTCATATTTTATAAATAAAACCCAAAGTCAGGCACACAGCATGATTTAAGAAAATACTGTACCATATACAGTACTACTAGTGTCAGTAGTAGTACTTGTGTTACCCGATGACTCAGTCACCTTACAGGGAGTAGACTGTACAGCATGGTGGCACTCTCGAGGAGGGAGGGAACACTGGTGATAGGGGGAACAGGAGCTCCTGTTTCACTAGCCATCAGGATATCCTGACCATCCCTCTTTGCTGACCATTTCCAGTGTGACACTAACACAGAGAATAGACCAACATACTTTGCCAAACACTTTTCTCAATGATCTCAGGCACTACTCTACATGGACTTTACACACAACAGCAGGTATATGCTCTTCTAATAAGCAGCAGAAGCACCTTACCAAATCACTCCTAAACTTTTATATTTTTCTGGTTATTTTTGGAGTGGTAAACAAACGTTTCATGTTACATTTTTTTCCCTTCTGCTTTTAGCTATGTCCCTTCCGTAGTATCATCTGTATCTCGAGTGTAATGGCTGTCGCTTCCAACATACCTCCTGGTCACTTTTTAGTATGGTACCTCATTCTAACATTACAGTTTAACCTCATTTAACCTAACCTAACCTAGCAATTTAACCTAATGACACAACCAAGATTTGAGTAACTTTTAGTAAGTTTGCCAATACAAACATCAGTGAGGCATAAGGAAGATGATGATAAATACATGGAGAAAAAGTCAACAGAAAACATTTGTTGACAACCATAAAAACAGTCAGAAAAGTACAGAAAACAAGATGGAATAACAGCAATTAAAGGACCTGAAGCGGTGGTGTCTTTGCTGTGGGTCTACCCACCAGAGGCTGTCAAAGCAGAAGAGGAGGACAGCATGGGGGCCAAACCACCGCAAACCCCCCGGCCCCTCACGGGGCCCGAGAACCTGGGAGTGGCTTCGGTCACCCGGGCAAGTACCACAGCTCTTACACATCACACACAACAACACCGTTTTATCTACAACAAGAAATGACTCCCCGGTGGTCATTTCTCAACAACTCCTAGCCGGGGACATTGAGAGCAATCCTGGACCCACCAACAAATACGTATGTCCAACATGCTCAAAACCTATCATGTTGAGCCGACAGACAAAGGGTTCAGCTCAGTGCAATTCCTGCAAGAATTGGACCCATTACACATGCACAACACTTGCATCCAGAAAACATTACACAAACACCTGGACCTGCTTCTTATGATCCTTCCCCCCACCCACTAACCCCCTCACAAATCCTACTCCTACTTCCTCCACACCTCCTCAGCCTAACCCACCAATCCTTCCCACATCATCCAATCCCCCAACCCTTCCCATCCCACCCCAACCTAATCCACCCCAACCCTTACCTCTACTACAACCTTCTCCTACTCCTTTCCCTCCACCCACACCACCACCTCCCCTCCGTGCTGCAGCACCCAACACACATCGCACACATAACATAAACATCAGTCAGTTAAATATAGATGGCATAAACACCAAAAAACAAGATCTCACACAATTCATCAAACAACACAACATACACAGTGCTATCTCACAAGAAACAAAACTACACACAACACAAAAAACACATACATTTCATAATTTCATCACCATCAAACAAGACTGGGCTGACGGCGGTGGTGGTGGACTCATCACCCTTGTACACAAATCCATCAACTTTACAGATACAAGTGCACACACAAGGTCACTTCTCCCCCCACATGACACTACAACAATCAATCAAAATACATACAGGTAACAAATCACACACAACAATCGCCAGTATATACATTCCTCCCCAGTCGTCCCTCACAGTACCACACAATTACTCTCCACAAATACACCACATCACTAACATGCCCATCATCATCTTGGGTGGTGATTTCAATGCCAAGACATCAGCCTGGAATATCAACAACCCAGACACAGACAGAGGGCTGGCACTACAAACCCAGACAGATCATCTTTTCATACTTAATAATCCCCATCAACATACCCGTATCCCACACCAAGCCCTCTTCCTCCCATCATCCCCAGACATCACCTTCTGATCCCCAAACCTCATCCCCACAACACCCTGGAGAGTGGTCAGAATCCTCGGCTCTGACCACCTCCCAGTTATCATCACCACCAAAACCAGAATCACCCCAGCTGGCCACAGACACACATACACTAATTATAAGAGAGCCAACTGGGAGGACTTCACAGCTGAAACAGAACTACACTTTGAAACATTAAACAGTACACCCATCACAAACATCAATACCGCTGTGCACACTTTTAATACAATTACTATACAAAATGGAGACGAAAGACACATTCCTAGAGGCAACAGAAAAAGACACAACCCCAACTTCAAACCAGAAATTCAAGGCCTCATCAGTCAACGGGACACATTGTACAACAAATACAAGAACTCAACACTCAAATAAACAATATCAGAACAGCAAACACTAAATTGGAATAATTATTTCCAAACATTTGATCACAAAACAAACACCAGCAAACTCTACATAACACTAAACAGCATCACACTCTCCAACAGCAACACTACATAATCACACGCTGCCATCACAACAACAGACACCATACCTTCAAACAAACAACAAGCAAGCACTATCATCAATCACTTTTAACACGTCAGCCATCTAAACACCCATCGCGATGACCGATGTATCATCCGATATACAAGACAATTTCCCAGACCTAAACTTCGCACCTTTCACTTACAACCAGACGAAGCACATCATTAGCAATCTTAAACACTCATCTGCCTGTGGACCAGGCAACAAAAGCAACATGCATCTTAAACACCTTGGACTGCAAGGCATAAAAGCACTCACCAACATATCAAACTACAAACTACAGCTACTCACACAACATAATACCAAACACCTGGAAGCATGGCATCAACATCACTATCTCCAAACCCAATAAAGACCCCATGTTACCCTCCTCACACCAACCCATCACACTCCTCTGCACCTCCTCCAAAGTCACTGAACGTCTGGTACTACAATTAGTTACACCTCACACCCCTCGCCCCATCACAACATGGTTTTAGGCCACTACACTCCACGAACACTTTTCTTACAGACCTTACACAGAGAGTTTTTGATGGCATGAAATCAGCTAGGCCACCACACAGAACACTCCTTGTCACATTAGACATTAGCAAAGCTTTTGAGTCCATCCCCTGCCACAACCTCACAAACAAAATATTCAACACAAACATAAACAATAACACAAAAATATGGCTGGAAAACTACTTAGCAGGCAGATGTGCACATGTAACAGTTGCCAGTCAGTCTTCGAACATCAGAAACTTCACAAATGGCCTCCCTCAAGGATCTGTTTTGTCCTCTACACTCTTTAACCTATACCTGCATGACATACCCACACCCCACACACCACAGATACAAATAGCTTCATATGCAGATGACATAACACTTACATGTACACACCAAAATGCAGAAACACAGCCATACACATCCTCCAACCTTACCTCAGCACACTATATGAATGGTTCACCACAAACAGGCTCAAAATAGTCCCAGCCAAATCTACAGTAACCCTTCTCACAAACTGGACAGCAGAACAGTCACATTCCATACCTCACCTTAAACAACACTCCCCTACCACACACACACTCAAAACCTTTGGTGTAACATACAGTACATCAATGTCATTTAAAGAACACATCACAAACATAAAAAATAAATTAACATCAAGACTCAATGCCTTGAAGTCACTTGCCATACAACATTTGGACACAACAGAGAAACTACCACCACAGTTTACAAACAATATATACGTTCAGTGACGAATTATGCAAGCCCAGCTTGGGCTCCTAACCTTACTAAAACACACTATAACACTCCTCAGACTATACAAAACAAGGCCCTAAAAATAATCACAAGCTGCACAGTTACTACACCTACAGACCACCTACACCAAGAAACCAAAGTCTTCAAAGTCAAGGATCATCTAGACATGAGAAGCACCCAAATTCTCACTACAGCCTCCGCGAACCCACAACATCCACTACACTACATGGCAGCACATCCGCACACACCAAGGAACATCAAAACAACACCCAGCACACAATATCATACACAAATACTGTCATCTCTCCCCCCTCGCCCGCCTCAGACCAGCTTCCAGAAGCGTTACCATACTCAAATCACTCACCGTTCCATTCAGTCACTTAAAGACAACACACAGCTGCATGCATGACCTCCTGATATCCATCCTTCTGAATCCTATCTCCCTCATGAGGACAGGGTCCACCTGGCCAGGCTGAGATGTGGGCATCATCCAGCCCTCTTGACTTATCAGAAGAGGTTGGATGACTCTGTCGCTGATGCCTGTCCAGGATGTAACACAGCACCCCATACTATTAAGCACATTATGGAAGACTGCATTGCACACAACCGCCTACACCAACAAGACAACATACACACCTTGAGAGCTCTGTGGGAAAGCCCAGTCTCGGCCAGGGCCTTCCTTTGGGACTCAGGGCTGTTCGGTCAGACTGCCTAGGGAACAACAACTACTACTACTACAGCAATTAAATTGGTAAGATTCTTCTGCTGTTTAAAAACATACATTTACTCCACACAACTTACCCCACTACATCAGGGCAGACACCAGCAAGGGTATGTGACCAAAAAACTTTGCCTCTTACTGACAAGTATATAGAAAACAATCACAAAAGGAAATAAATTATTAAGTTATTTTGGTAATCCTTTGGGAGACATAGAACCACACTATTTTGCAGTTTTCTTGTTTTTTTCCATACCTTAGCTCTTAATGGGATTCTTTAAACACTTTGCGATTGCATTTTCATGTTTCAGTGCTTTATATTTCTTTTAAAGTGGTGAAGTGTTTAAAAGAGCAGGGTTTGTTTATAAATAGATGTCATCTTGGGGTTCACAAACAGATGGATGCCATCTTACAATGCCAATTTTGAACAACACTACCCTTAACTTAAATTTACCTTGAAGCGCTTCTGCCTCAAGGAGGTGTCGATCCCTTGTCTATTCTTGAGACAAGGCCTTGGCGTTGTCACCACCCATCACTTTGTTGCAGATACTCCAGCTTGGCCACAATGGAGTTGCACATTGGTGGGTGTGATAAGGGGTAACCCTGAACTCCTGGTTGGTCTGGGATGGTAGCCAGAAACTTGTCTACTTTCTTCTTGAATACCTCTGTTGTCACACTCATGATGTTTAAGTGTTTAGGAAGGAAATTAAAGAGTCTTGCCCCCTTCTTAGATAAGTTATTGTACCAGAGCCAGGGCATACCAATTCTGGCAGGGCATCCCGATGGAAGGTAAGTTTGGATACATTTTCTCCTTGTTCTTGCTTCCTCTTGTGGTTCTGATGGTAGGAAGAGTTCTGTCTTGGGCGGTGTAATTACATTTTCTAAACTTTTCCATGTATATATGATAATGTATCTCCTCATTCTCCTCTTTGCAGAATATAGTTGGTATCGTATTAGTCTCTGCCAGTAATCAAAATTTCCCATTTCTACTTGTTGGTTTTGATTACTTTTGATACAGGAGAATATCCTTTGGAGGCCCCCTAGTTTTAATTTGTTTATGTGGAGCCCAAAGCTGGAAGCAGTAGTCAATATAGGGTAAAACTATGTCCTTCCACTGTGTTAACATAGTTGAGGGGGGGGGTCTCTTGCCTTGAATGTTCTTAAAATATGCCCTATTAGTTGCCTGCATTCTGCCACAGTTTTCTGTAAGTGTGCATTAAATGTGGCATCATCTGATAATACTACCCCTAAGTCTCTAATTTGTGATTCTCTTGTGATGTCATTTCCATTTGGGGCAGTGTAAGATGTATTTATGTGACTGTTGTTACCAAACTTCTATCTATCTATCTATTGCCAGATGCCATAATCCCACAAGGGGCGGCCAGCTGACTGAATTATTTGTTTTACAGGGAGAGGCATTAACCCAGTTGCTGATATGTAAGGAGCACATATGATCTGGTTATATGGTTACCACCCAGCACTGTAAATGGTTTCTTGGCTTACAGGAAACCATCTGGCTTGTCACTTAATGTAAAGTCACCTGTAAAGCAAAGAAAAGCAATAAGAAGTGATGGGAGAAATTGGAAGAGAGGAGGGCAGGCACAGAAAAAGAATGAAAAAGGCTAAGGAAGAAGTAGGCAGCACTACATGAAGTGAGTGGATGATGGTCGCCATCACCTACCTTCACTAATTCAAATTTATCCTCATTGAACCTCATATTATTTCTTTCTGCCCCCATAGATTATTTTTAGATCCTTCTGTAGTTGTTGGCTGTCCTCCAGGGTATTAATAGGTCTAAATTCTTGGGTATCATCCGTAAATGAAAGTGCTTGGCTGTTGAGATTGATGTTAATGTCATTAATCACAAAAATAAAAAGTAGTGGGCCAAGTACACTGCCTTGAGGGATCCCACTTATCACAGTACTTTCATTTGATGCCGCTCCGTCTCTAAAGGCTTACTTGCTTTCTTCCTGTGAGGAATGCTCTGATCCATCCCTCTGTTTTACCCTAAATTCCTATAGCTACTTTTGATCTTGTGGAGGAGAATCTCATGGTCAACTTTATCATACGCTTTTGCAGAATCTAGGTATAGTGAATCCACATTGTGATTTTCTCCCAGTGATTTTAAGATGGAGTTGTAGAAGTCAATCACTTCTGTGAGGCATGATCTCTTGTTTCTGAATCCATGCTGGAAGTTGCTGATTAGGTGATTTTCTTCAAGACAGTTAACAATATGTTTGTTCAGAATTCTTTAGAATAATTTTATGACATTAGAAGTAAGGAAGAATGGTCCATAATTCTTTGGCTCTCCTTTTAGTCCTCCTTTATCAATAGGTGTGACATAGGCTTGTTTAAATAATGATGGGATCTTCTGTATGTCTAATGAATTTCTCCAGAGTATCTCTAGTGGTACTGATTGGGATGACTTACACTCTTTGAGGAATTTCTTTCCAATACCATCTGGTCCAGGTGAAGCTGTGGAATTCATCCCATTTATAGCCATTTCAATATCCTCTCTTTCCATTTGTATGTCTGTGAGAGTTTGTGCTTGTTCTTGGTTTGTCCATTCTTGATCCGGTATTGGTATATTTGCACTGGATATTGGAGAGCTCCAGGCTTTGATATATTGGGTTTGAAGAACGCTGGCCATTTCTTTGGATGAGGATGTGGTGGAAAGTCCATCTGGAGTGATCAATGGTCCAATTCTCCTGCTTAGTGAGGCTTTCATCTTGGCATAACTGAGCAAAAATTTGCTGTTGTTCTTTATAGTACCCACAGCTTCTACATCTTTCATTTCCCTTTCATGTGAGTCTTTTATTTTATTCTCTTGTAGAAGAATTTGTTTTTCAGCCTTGAAAGCTGCTGCTTCCTTATTGGGATTAATATAGTTGTTAGCAATCATTTTTTACACTTTCATCCATCCACTCATTAGCTATCTATCTATCTACAACCCAAGGCCCTAATCCCGCAAAGGGTGGCCACAGTTAAAACGCCTCCAAGTTGCTCTGTCACCCGCCATTTGACTGCCCTTCCCCCAACTCACTCCTCCCTCCCTCATATAACTCTCAACTCCATCCCTCAACCTCATCCTCAGTCTTCCCCTCCCTCTCCCCCCCCCCACTTCACCTACATACTCCCTCTTAGACAGTCTTTCATTCTCCATTCTCTCCACATGTCCAAACCACCTCAGTGTATTTCTCCTAATTTTCTCAATCACATCCACGTCCACCCCACAATGTTCTTTCACTTCTTCATTTGTTAACCTGTCCCTCCATGTCACTCCACATGCTCCTCTCAGGTAACTCATTTCCACTGCTCTCACTCTTGACTTGTTCCCCTCTAGCAAGGTCCACGTCTTGGTAGCGACCACAATACTATCATGCATTGACTTCTTAACTTCCATACTCACCTCCCTATTTCTCATCACTGCTTTCAGTGAACCAAAAACCCTCCTTCTCCGCTGTACCCTTTCAAGCACTTTTTCCCCAAAACTTCCATCCTTACTCAACGCACCACCCAAGTACTTGAATGCACTCACATTCTCCATATCCTCACCATCCAACCTCACTGTGCATTATATGACTTCATTCCTCTCGAACACCGTAACTTTACTCTTGTTTACATTAACTTTCAGATTCCTCTTCTTACACACTATCCCAAATTCATTCACCAAACTTTGCAACTCCCATGCATCTTCACTCAACAATGCTGTATCATCAGCAAACAGCAACACCGAAATCTTCCACACCTCACCCTTATTCGTTAGAGCCACCCCCACATCCACTGTCCTACCTTGCAACTCCTTTACAACCCAATCCATGTATATATTAAACAGCCATGAAGACATCACACATCCCTGTTTCAGTCCCACATATAAATCAAAGAACTCACTCAGCTCACTATCCACTAGCACCGCAGCCCTAGCTCCCTCGTACATACTCTTCACAGCACTCAACAATTTCCCCTCCACTCCATATATTCTTAATACCTTCCACATACCTTGCCTATCTACTCTGTCATATGCTTTCTCCATGTCCATGAAGGCAGCATACACTTTCTTTCCCTTCTCTAGATACTACTCCACTAAACATCTCAGAACAAATGTCTAATCTACACACCCTTTTCACTTCCTAAATCCCCCTTGTTCTTCTCCAACTAGCTCCTCTGTTAAATGCCTAACCTTATCAAAGAGTATTCTACCATACATTTTTCCAATCACACTAAGAAGGCAAATACCCCTATGGTTACCACATACTTCTCTCTCCCCTTTTCCTCTGTATAAAGCAACATTTATACCTGATTTCCAGTCCTCTGGAACCCTTCCCTCTTCCAGAGCCAATCTACACAACATCCATATCCACTCCACAACAATCTCACCCCCATACTTCAGAATTTCACCACACACTCCATCAATTCCTGGGGCCTTTCCGATCTTGATCTTCATTGCTTCAACTACTTCTGCCCTACTAATCTCTTTCCTCCCTCCTCTCATCTCTTCTTCTCCCAGCCATTCCCCAACCACTTACACTTGCACTGCTCTCACTCTACATTCAACAAATCCTCAAAGTTCTCCTTCCATCTCCTCAATTTCTCTCTCTTCTCCACCAACAATCTATTATTCTCATCGTTCGCTTCCCTATTATTTCCCTTTTCACACTGTCTTACTTTCTTTACCTCCTTCCAAAACAATTTCTTACTCTCCCTCCATTTCATAATCAGATTCCTCCCGAATTCTTCATCCACTCTCTTCTTACTCTCCTTCACCAATCTCTTCACTTCCCTTCTCCTACTCACATATACCTCTCTCTTCTCTCTCTCATCTTCTCCCTTACCGATACTCGCTAGCCAGTCACTATAAGCCTCCGTCGTTTATTCCACAGCTTGTTTCACCTCATCATTCTGCCATGCTGTCCCTTACACACCCCTGCATCTCCTCCTTACTCCACAAACCACCTCGCACGCTGTGCCTACCTCTTTCGTGAGTATCTTGCATTCTTCTTTCACCCCTTCCATCTGCTCTAACTCATACCTTCCCAATCTTTCTTCCACTATGCTCTTATACTCTGCCATTTTCTCACTCTCTTGCAACTTCTCCACTCTTTTCACAGGAGCTGTTTCCTCCTGTCTTCCCCTTTGTCTCTTCACTCATTTTCTTTGCAGAGATTCCACTCCCTCACCCTCTTGCATCCAACACTTGTCTTCTCATTCGCATATCCACACACACGTAATCTATCATTGCCTTTCGTTCAACAAGTTCACCGTCCATCCTCCTCATGACTCTCCACGTATACCTGTGGATCATCTTATACCGGAAGAAGGTGTTGGCTATTACCAACCCCTTACTAGCACAGATGTCCACCAAAGCACTACCATTCCCATCTACTTCAGCTGGCACACCCAACTGACCAACCACTCCATCCACTCGTACATTCCCAACTTGTTAGCTTTCTTCTATATTTGTGTTCCTTAGTCCTGAATTTTCTTTTAACAATTGGTACCTTCTTGGGAGAGTTATTGTATACTGCTTAACTTATATGGTGGTGTATTTTACAAAGATGTACCGATACCAAAATTTAATCAATACTGATACCAATACCATAAAACTGGAATGATACCAGTGCATGTAGGCAGAGGACTGTGTGTGGATAGTGAGGGAGGGTGGTGCCTGCTGTCTGAGGGCTGTGGCAGGCCCTGAGCTGTTGATGCGAGTCTGCCAACCTGTCTTGTACATGTCCGTGGTGGCAGATGTGGTTCATTATCAAAGAATGTACTGTATTACTACACACTATGTACTCAAAATAATTTGATACTAAATAACTGGATATTAACAATAATTTAGTTTTCATCCCTATAAAATATCTAAAATCTGTTTAACAAAATAACTTCCAGTGAGTGATATGCTACACACTAAAATTCTTTTTAAGTATTGGTAGTATTGGCAGAAAATAAGCCGACACCGATTCCGATACCAATACTGTACTCTAAAAATGGGCCTATACCACCGATACTGATACATCAGTACATCTCTAGTATTTTATACCAGCATTCCTCTGGATCATGTAAGTAGAGTGAGAGAAGAGTTTTGGACAAATGTGGAAGCCTGCTTGGAAAAGTTTGAAAGGAATGAGAGAGTGTTTCTGATTGGAGATATGAATGGAAAAGTAGGGAATGAGAAGGTGGATGTAGTGGTTGGTGAGTGGGGTGTGCCTGCAGAGATGGATGAGAATGGCAGTGCTTTAATGGACATTTGTGCTGGGAGGGGGTTAGTGGTAGCTAATACCCTCTTCAGGCACAAAATGATCCATAGGTATACATGGCGAGGGGTGGGAAAAGAGGACGGTGGAATGAATGAACGGAAGGCGATGATTGACTATGTGTGTGTGGATGAAAGGATGAGAAGATGTGTAATGGATGCATGAGTATATAGAAGCTGGGGGAGTGGACTTTCTGATCACCACTTGGTGGTGGCCAGAATCATAATCCAAACAAGATGGAGGAAGAGAAGAAGGGAAGGACAGGAGGAAGTATTTGTTACAAGGAGGGTAGAAAAGATACATGAGGATGGAATAAAGGCTGGATATAAAAGGGAATTGGAGGAGCGATTGGGTAAATATAGATTGGAGCAGATGGGGGATGTGGAAGGTGTGTGCAAGGTATTCACAGAAGAAATCCGTGCAGCATGTGAGGTGGTGTGTGGGGTGAAGAGAGGATGAAAGGGGGTTCAGGGAACAGCATGGTGGACTGAAGAGGTGAGAGAGGCTGTGGCACAAAAGAAGAAAGCATATAATGAGTGGATGAGGAACAGGGGCGTTGAAGAAGCTGAGAGATGGACGAGAGAGTTATATGTAGCGAGGAGGAGAGAGGTGAAAAGATTAGTAAGAGAGAGTAAGAAGAGAGTGGATGAGGAATTTGGAAGGAGTTTGAGTGCAAAGTGGAGGGAATGTAAGAAAATGTTCTGGAAGGAGGTAACGAGAGCTAGACAGGGTGCCAACGAAGTCAGTGGGGGTGTGAAAGATAAAAATGGTAGATTATTAGTGGAGAAGGGAGAAAAAGTAAACAGATGGAGAGAACACTTTAATGAACTGTTGAACATAGAGAAAGAAAGTAATGCAAGTATAAGTGGCTGGGGAATGGCAGGGAGAAGGAGGGTTGTGAGAAGAGAGGAAGAAATCAGTAGGATGGAAGTGGTGGAAGCAATGAGGAA